>KN494876.1:11109-24829 GCA_000787155.1 Scartelaos histophorus | reverse complement strand
CCCTACACTAGAAGCATGGGCAGTATCAGTGTGTCCCTGCCCATTATCACAGAGAGGGTTGTCAAAAGTATCAAAATTCTATTATAAAAAGACACCATGGAACATAAAAGAATGGCTGAGGCATCACACAGATATAAGACTCCATGGTAATATAAATTATTACTATTGTCAAGAAGTTTCTTTTTATTATCATTGTAGTACCAGAATCATTATAATAACAAAATTTTGTTATAATTACAAAGTTTAGTTTGTTGGTATTGTGTCCACACTTAATGGGGAAATTATATTCTGCCCAAGGACTCGTCCAGTTTGCTCCTTGTTGACTTTTCTTTGTCTGTCCTGTGTCATTAGAGAGTATAATACTCCCTACAACAGAAGCGTGGACAGGTCTGAAAGGACAGGATCAGTGTATCCCTGTTATCCTATTATCACAGAGTGTGGAGTGTCCCTGTCTAATATCACAGAGTGTTGAGTGCTCCTGCCTATGGTCCTGGACTGATGTAAACAAATGATGAATCACCTGCCTCTGCTCAGTGCTCAGGAGACTTCTATTATTTAACACCACAATCTCAGTGTTCCCTTGGGTTAACTCTATTTACATAAAACATGTGTCCCCCAGAGAGAAAATCCTCACAAGTACCTATGACTTGTGTTGTCACAATACTAACATTTCAAACTTGAGTTTGATACTAAGAAATAAACTCAATACTCAATACCAATTCCTATACCACCAATGAGTGGTATTGGAATCGGTGTCGTCCATGGGCGTACACTACGGTAGTTTGTATGGTTTTATTCTTCTGATATTCAGGAAAAGTTCATTTCTGTCCTGTGAATGTGACTTTTTCACTACCAATACAAAATACTGATTGTTCATACTTATGACAGCTCTTGACAGGAACTCCTGAGCTTTCTGTTTGGGTTGCATGAAGACACATGTGCCCCGTCATTCCCCAGTTCAAGTCAAATTTGTATCAGGCATGTTACTTGTTAATTTTATATTTTTAATATTTTACCAGAAAGTATTAAAATGTTATCTGTCAGTAGTAGCTGCTTTAGTTCTCCATTCACTTAAGGTCATCAAAGACTGTTTCATAAGGGATATTTTTAGATTAAGACACATCTCGTCTGTCACGTCACAGGAAAGAAAAGTCCATTTCTTCAGAGCTGTTTGGGGGAAGCTGCCACTACTCCTCTGATAAAAACAGAAGATTTTTAAACATCTGACTGGAACATTAAGTGACACAGGAAAGAGACTAGATTGTTAATACTTTGCAGTTATATCATGCTGGTGGGGTTCTGCATGTTTGTCTGTGGTGGACTTTTCAGTAGTTTTTTGTTTTTTTAGAAAACACAAAATTCAGCCTTTTTGAAAGCTAAGCCAGTGTTGTTCAGATGTACAGTCTTCTTATGTACATTAACTTATTGGGTTCATTTAAAAAGCTGTAGGAGCCCTGTCAATTTTTCACTGCAGTACCAATGAATTTTCCCTAATCCAATTCGAGACAGCTAGACACAATACTTTATCCATTTATTTTAATACATCCGTGTTGTAATGTAATTGAGAGTGGAGCAGCTAAGTCAGTTCATTATGATTGAGATTGTGCTAAAACAAAGTTAAGATTAAAATGATGAGTAACAGTGCTCCAGACAGAGCAGTGCCTCTAGTTAGCATCATATCCCCAGAGAATGTTACATGACATGACATTAACTGAAAAGTATTAAGGGGCTCATTGGATTAGCCTGCCAGACCAGGGTTGGCAGACTCTAGTGACCCAGTCCGTACAGGAGTGTTTGGAAAAAAATGCCCCCAAACCTTTCTACTGTATTTCTGAAAGTAGAGCTCCTCTTGTGACACAGACACAATAGCCTTGGTGTTATTGCAATATATTGATTATTGCATCAGTCAATATTCCAAAGTACTAGGAAGTGCTGTGCAAAGTACTGTGCAGACCTAGTATAAATAAATGTTGATATAATTCTGCTCCTGTCTGATTAAAGGTGTTTGTCTCCAGGTAAAGGCGACGTGTTCGGGGACGTGTTCTGGAAGGAGATGACACTAGCTCAGTCGTGTGCTAACGTCCGCGCACTAACGTACTGCGACCTGCATATCATCAAACGCGACGCTCTGCAGAAAGTGCTTGAGTTTTACTCTGCCTTCGCCAACCATTTTGCTCGCAGCCTCTTGCTCACCTACAACCTGAGGAAACGGGTAAGTCTGAGTCTGATCCAGGTTTGAACACTATCAATATTAAAACCACTATCAAAACTAAAGACTTACTTGAGCAGGTATTGATATAAAAAAAAAACAAAAAAAAAACGCATTCACAGGACAGAAATTAACCTTTACTGAATAACTTTATAGTGGCCTTCAGCTGTCTCAGAACAAGCAGAAGACCACATAGACTATGTGGACCACTATGGAACTTACATGAACAACTGAGGGATTACACAAAATATAAAACCAGATTGTAATATAAGAGAAAGTACTATCACCATGGTATCAGAATTGGTTTTAAATATCAAATCTATTCCTTAGCACTGAAACTGAGTATGAAATTTTTGTATCATAAGAACACTACTACTGCTTAGTATGCAAGACCGAAATGAGCTCTGTATTGTTTTTCTGTACCTCTCCACTTCTCTACACCCTCCCTCCTCTCAGTGAATATAAATGTGCTCCACATGTTTCTGAAGGAGGCGAGTGAACCATGACACAGCCGTAAATCTGCTCATGCTCTTTACGGGGCCACTGGAGCTATACACCTGGGGGGCGGTAGTATCTAGTAGGTAGGATGGAGAGAAGCAGGGTAAGGGAGGGGGGACATGTATGTATGTGGTATGGTGAGAGGCAATAAAGTTCCAGCAATAAAGTGTCCTGTGCATTTGACTCATCCTTCGGTGTCACTGAGTTAAAACTGTTACGAGTGCTGGGAGTGCTCGGAGGAAAATTCACCGAGTCATATGTGGGGAATGAAAGATAGGGGGAAAGGAGGGAGGAGGAGGTTTATAGCTCGCTCTTGACATAAAAAACATCTTTGGTTGAGCGGTCAGATCCACTGACCCACAGGTTGGCTGGCGGTGCGATTCTAGATCCCACAGATGAATGTTGTTGTTGTGTCCTAACCCTAACCCGTCTGGCCCCTAGTGTTTGCGTACACTGGTGTACGAATGTGTATGTGAATGTGTGAGTGGTTCTTTGTTGTAAAGCACTTTGAGTGCCTTGAAGGTGGAAACACGCTATATATAAAAATGTGACCATTTACCATTTATATGAGGAGAGGTGGAGAGGAAAGGGGGAAGGGAAAAGTAAGGCTGGATATTTTATTTTTTTTAATTCAATTTTCAACCTCTTATTGATCAATTGCAAATGTCACATTCATATTTATTTTGTCTTATTACAATCTAATCAAAATGGTTTAATATTAATCTAAACATAATCAAAACATTAAATCCTTGGCATTTAAAGTTACAGTATTTAACTTTCTGGAGGTGGCACATCACCTGCATGCTTCCATGGAGATACAAGTTTGAACCATAGTTTGGCACATTCTCCATGGGGATAGATATGTGTTATAATGACATACTGTGGACTATTATAGCCAAAGTAGCAACATTTCCATGGAAACAAGCGGAAGAGGCTCTTCTCCAGGTCAAGAGTCAGGTTTGTGGAGATGTGTCCTACAGTGAGTGGGCTATTTCATCTGTGAATCCTGAAAAATGTCATATAAATATTTATTATTGCATGTTTTTCAGTGCATAAACACAAAAATGTAGCACAAAAATATACCAAATTCTCCTCCAAGGTCCATCTGCTACAAACCACATGCTCTTACTGAATGAGGGTTGTCTGTAGACGTCTCCATTAAAAAACACAATCTGACCATTTACCATTAGTAATTATTGTATGCTGATAAAACTTTGACTAATAGCCTTATAGGTGTAGTACTGAACACGAGGAGGGTAGATGGGTGATGATGGGGGGTAGGAGAGGGGTGTGTGTGACTTCTGGGGGGGCAAATCACTGTCCCGTGTCCCATCTCTCCCTTGGTCTTAGATCAAATCGATCTTCGGCTCCGGTTCTGCTTCACCGAGCGATAACCGTGTGACCTCCAGAAGACCCTCCCACCTCAGCGTATCCTAAGAGACAGGTCAGGAATAAGAATGATCACATAGACAAGATCAGGCAAGTCCAGGTTTAGTCCAAGTTTAGACCTGTACAAGCCTAGTCCAAATTAGAGTTCAAGAGGTTGTGTTGTTATAAAAATCATAATAAAATAACACTTTAATTTCAAACTAGATATTCAATACCAACTTTGATACCACAATGAAAAAACACTTTTTTTAGACCAGGAGTCACTGACCTTTTCCCTCCAGTGAGCTATCCTTACAAAACAAAAATATCAGAGCTACTCATTTTAGCCTTTGCAAGAAATTAAGTATATAAAATAGCTCACATGTTGACTCCAATCCATCTTTCACCAAAAACCTCATATTAACATGTTTAATAAGTTTCACTTTCCTTTTTGATGATCTGAATACTCTGAAATGCTAACCACTCCGCATCGCATCAAGTTTGTCAAAATGTTCTGTATTATTTTATATCTAGCTAATGTATATTTACAGCGTATTGTTGTGTGGAAGCATGTGTGACATAGGCTTGTGGGCTGAACATTGGACAGAATCTTACTGCTAACCATCAGGAGAGTTCAAACAGGCCCCAGGAGTCATTGCAGTATTACTCAGACATGCATAGATGACATAAACAAACACATCAGGGATGTTTTTGATGAGAGAACAACGCTATTACATGCTAAAAAGCTCCAAAAAAATCAATGCAGAAAGATCCTGGCTCAGATCTGGTCCACTGCTCCTGACAGGTTTAACCCAGAGAGACTGAAGAATGGGGCAGATGCAGAGGACAGTAGTAGTAGTAGTAGTAGTAGTAGTAGTAGTAGTAGTAGTAGTAGTAGTATGAATAGCTGCTGATGTAGATGTGCTATTAGATATTAGTGGTAGCAGTTCTGTTGTTTGTTAATTTATGTGGACGTTTCCATTCAAGGACACATTTCCATTAAGGGATAATGAATTCCACCGTAGCCTCACATATATATCAGACTGTGCATTCTCCTACTGTACATTAGGCCTGTGCACGCGGAGCAGGAGTGTGCATGTGGAGGAGGAGTGTGCACGGGGACTGGTGCAGGATACATTAGTGCACATTAATACCGTGCACGCTCATCTCTCGTGCACGCTCAGCGGCTCGGTCACCTTCAGTTAGAAACCAGATTCAGCACATCAGTCTGTCATTACTGTTAGGAGTATGTGGGCTGGTATCTATCACACGGGGAGGACTTTAAACTATACACACTCTCTCATCATGGGGACCTGCTCTCCTTATGAAGACAAAAATCCATGACATAAATCCAGTATCATTACATCAACAACATGATTTAAAGTTTAGATATGGGTTATATATAATAGGTTAGGATTTAGGTTAAGGTTTGGCAAGTAGTGACTATGATTAAGATTAGGATCACGTCAATGGAATGTCCTTAAGAAGCATGGAAATCCAACCTCTGTGTACGTGTGTGGAGGAGCATAATAAAGTTCCCGGATGGATCGATACTAAAACATTTGTGCTGCTAAACTCCCTCTTACTTTGATTTGAAAATGGCTCCTAAATGAATTGCTATTTTGTCAAATTTAATTTTGTTCCCTCAACAAAAATACACCTTTATCTCACCTTAGATTAGGCTAGGTTTAGTCGTTTACTCATTGATTCTGCAGAAACCCACTATGTTTTAAGGCCACTGTGATATAGATAGTTTTCGATTACGTGACTGCCGATGACGCGACCTGTGCACGTCAGCCATATTGGAGGTACACGCAAAGTAAACAAATTAATCAAACTCGTTGTTTTTTTAATGGAAAGTGGCTATAAAAATGATTCATATTTGAAATATAATGGCTGCAAAACAATGTAAACGTTTGGACATTTATTATAATGCATTGGATTGTATTTCAAAGAAGAGATATGATGAAAAAATTGCATTGATTGACAAAGTTGATCCGTACAAGATGGAGAAGTCGAAATGGTCTTTCGACCCAAGCAAATGGGCAACAGTGACATATTCAGATATAGTTAACTTTATTGTATACCGCGAGTGTGTATACTTTTGATGATATCAAATCATACAAAGTGGATTGTGTGTGCATACAGCCAAGGTAATTACAAATTAGGACAAATTGATTGAAATATATAATTGTAAACTCCTTTCCATTCCCATCAGTCTCACATACTTTGTGCTGTTTCAACTTGTGGACAACTATTTGTAATGTCTGGTGTATAAGGGCTGTTTTCTGCTCGTGTTGAGCTATATATTGCCTACTAGAGGACTAGCTACAATAATTATGCTACCGAATCATGGTTACATGGGATAAAAAAATTATCCATTCAGTTGAAATTATTTCAACTACTAGAGGACATGACATTTATTTTACATTGTGTAAAATAGCACTAATGCTAAGTTCACCTCCAACATGGCCGCCGATCCAGATTCCAGATTTGTGTGACGTCACATCTATTGTTTTTCTTTTTTTTTTTTTAACTGATGCCAGGCCATGTGTGTCCCTGATTGGTTAATCCACCTGTCAGTCACGCTTATCTTAAAACTGGGACATTCGCTGGTGACAAGACTCACATCTTCAAAAAGCATTGAAGAAGTGTGTTTTATGGATCCCAGGCAAAGTGAATACTTGTTATGTTGTGAAATGAGCTGAACTTAAACTGCATCTCAAATAAGAGTGCTGTATAATATTGTCACTCAAGAAGTCAAAAGTAGATTTCCAAAACACAATTAAAAACCAAGACATTTTACTAAAAAAGTAAATAAATGTCTATTAAAGTCCACTTGAAAAACATATACTGTGAGTGGACTTGCAATAACCTGACTTGTACATTTTCTTGTGGAACATCTGCCACATTCTTGTCTCCATGTTCTTACTGTGCCTCGAACACTTCAAAAGTTGAACAATTTTAAAGCAATAAATAAAGATAAACTTAAGCCAAAAAAAAAAACCCAAAACAAAAAAAGTTAAATCTTTAAAGAAATAGCTTAATGTAATAAAAGACCATGTTGTTGATGTTGTTGCGTGACACTTCAGACTTCAGAGTTATGTCTGCCTCAGTAAGTCTGTATAACTCATTATACTCTCACTCACTCTGCATTCATCCCTCCACTGTTATACTCTGGCCACAGCTGCCTTGGGGAATAAAGTATTTGTGGGTTTAGAGTACAAACAGCTTATGATTCAACCTTGAATGCTTTTGGGGTTTTTTTTTGTTTTGTTCTTTTTATTTCCCCACTGTGGGACTATTAAAGGCATATCTTATCTTATCTTTTTTGTCAGCTTTCTTTCACATGCCTAGACGCTTTAGTTTACCAGGTGAATAACAAATCGTCACCTTAACCTAACCATTCCTCATTTACTTGTCCCTCCTGGGTGAAATTGGAAAATATTTGTCTGCTAAAATCTGATTTCTGGAGCTTTAAAATGATTAAAATTACAAATAAACTGCCAAATCTGGTGCAAGTAATCAGAGGAGTCAGGACTGGGAAGAAATTAGAAGAATTTGTTGTTTACTTTTCTATTTTAATGGTCTTATAACTTAAAAAATCTCTTAATAATCACTTTTGAACAGTGCATATAACTGTAGCAACTTATAACTCTGTGTTACATAATTGTGACATATGAATCCGAGTATGTTTAAAAGGGGAATCCTTGACTGATGGGAATGCCACAGGGGGTTGTAGAAAAGTCCTGATGTGTAGACAGCTCTGCTCCGGGAAAAACCATTCATTCATAATTCACACAACAGAAGCTTTTTATAGACTTATAGAATAACAACAGACTGACAGAAAAGAGACTTATGTAAGACAGACCAGAGACCAGGAGTTTACCATTAGCTTAGATTTTTTAATCATGTTGGAAATCAACACTGAACCAAAAGAAGTTAGCTTTAACTTTATAAAAGTGAATACTTAACTGGAAAATACAGAATGATAACCCTATATTTTTGATACAGACAGTATCATCAGTGTGGTCCACACAGCCTCCGTTGTGTCTAAAATGCAGCCAATCGTGATCCTCTGGGTGATGGGTGACCGACCCATCACTTGTAAATAAAACCAAACAACCAAACCCACCCCCTCACACCTTCAAAAAGTATTGAAGAAGTGTGTATTCTGGATCCTAGGAAAAGTGAATATAAAGTTGTGAAATGAGCTGACCTTAAACTGCTGCTTCTCAAATAAGAATGGTCTATATTATCAGTCAAGAAGTCAAAAATAGATTTGCAAAGTGTCCTTAAAAAAACACTATGTTTATCCCCTCCTTCCCCTTCTCTCAAACTATTCTAGACCCTTAACTACCACCATACCTGCCTCCATATTCACTTGCAGGCTAAGCCTTGGATTCATACTGCTGACCGTAAAGAGGTTTTGGGAAAGATCGCCAAATTGTTTAGGCATGCCTGGATGACATGTAAAACATTATTACATGGTAGAAGGTCAAAAGAGTTGATTATGCATAACAACTTTGTCCTTGAAACCATATTTGCTTTCTTTTCTTATCCAGATAGTTTTCCGTAAGATCATCGACGTAAAGCGTGAGGAAGAGGAGATGCTGAAGAGGAAGAATGAAGCTCCGCTGAACCTGCCCCCGGACCACCCTGTGCGCCGGCTGTTTCAACGTTTTCGCCAACAGAGGGAGGCTCGAATGGCGGCCGAACGTGGAGTCTCCGCCCAGCTCTGTGACATCGAGAGGGGCATCATCCATTGTGAAGCCCCGCCCCCTCAGATCCTCGCCTCCACCAGCATCGTCACGGTAACCGAACACCCAAACGAGACCATGCCCACATCGTCCAACGCTCCGCCCATGAAGAGCACCGGTCGTAGTACTCAAAATGGTGGCATGTGTAAGACAGTGGAGCCCCCAAAAGCAAAAGGGTGGGGGCGCTTTAAAGAGGCGGTGAAAGCGGAGTCCTGGAGCAGCGTGTCCAAAGCTGAATCCATGGAAACGCTCCCGGATCGGACTAAATCTCAAGACCAGGTTTCATTTATTTATTTATTTGTGCATTAAAAAAATTGTCTATGGCAGGTTAGATTTTTACTAAAACACAGTTAACATATTTAAGAAATATAATCATGTTTTTTTCTTTTTTTTTTTCATTTCTCATTTTTATACAAGAGCTATGATTGGACTAATAAAAATAAATGATAACACACTTATTTTGTTGATGAAAGTTATATCAAAATGTGTTCTTGGTGCTTAAAATGTCCCTGCCTTTTAGACAGCATTTTTGTTGTTGATGACAGATAGACACAACTTAAACAAATTGGATTTCAGCATTGAAAGTGGCAGCCAAAATGAGAGATTCATTTGAGGCTCATCTTGCTTCCTGATTGGATAATTGTCTTGAGAACCAAAACATGAAATTATAACAGACAACTTGGCCCCCATATCCAATATTTTTGTTATTAAGAATTCAGTGATAATGGTGTCATTCACTTAGCAATTCGGCTAGTCCGGAAATATTTTTGACCAGTGGAGCAAGTCTCCTAAATTTTTTCCTAAAGCTATTTGGTGAAAAAAGGTGAAATTATGACTAATCAAGATGGGGTGAGCTCGTACCAACCCACTGAGCACATTGAGTTGAGGTCAGAGCCTTGTTAAAAGTCATTGTTCAGTGTGTAAACCTTTTGCTGTTTTATTTTACATAATCATTTGTGCAGTTTGTGCATTTTTCTAAATCTTTTGTACAATTATTTTCAAACTTTACTGCTTTTATAGTAGTAAGTAGTCACTTTTTCTTGGTTTCCAGGTTTCTTTGAAGAAGACGGACTCGTGTGACAGTGGCATCACCAAAAGCGACCTGCGATTGGACAACGTGTGCGAGTCGCGAACACCACAGGAGCGCAGCCCGAACATCACAGACGAGAAGAAGGCTCTGACCAATGCCGCGTCAGAGCAGCAGATGGTCCACGCGGCCTTCACCGAGCTCAAACAGGAGATACGAGAGGACATGCAGGCTCTAGACAGACGCATGGGGGCATTAGAGAACCAGCTCACCCAAATGCTGCGACTGCTCAAGTCCAGGAAGTCCTCGGGATCCTTTTTCGAAATCTCACGACCACCATCGCCTGACTCCGACAGCTTCACTTAAAGGTCCTATATTAGGCAAAATTTACTGCTGTGAACTTTAAGCCATGTTATTTTTTGTTTTTATCGCATCAAAAGCATACCCAGAGTTGCATTTTGTTTTAGTAAACCTTAATTCTTGTGTTTTCTTGTGTTTGAGAGAAGAACACAACCTAAATATGCATGGTTTGTGTGTTAAACATGTCTGAATGAAACAAAACAAAACTCCTGGCATGTTTTTGATGAGGACACAACATTATAACGTAGATAAAAAAATTATGTAATATGGGCCCTTTAAAGAGCTTTTACTTTACTGAGCTTTGTTTTCCGTTCAACAAAAAAGGTCAAACTTAAGATATTCTCGGCATGTATGTTCTAAAGTCTAAAAATGTTATTTTTACACTTATGAAACTTGGCCAAATCTTTTACTATTTGCGCCACATCCAAATGTTTCAAAGGGCTTATATTGCATTATTTTTTAATCATATTATAATGTTGTTTCCTCATCAAAAACATACTCAGAGTTGCGTTTTACTTCATTCACACATGGTTAGCACACAAATTCTGCATGTTTATCCTGTGTTCTTTTCTCAAATTGAAAACACTCTGGTTCTTCTGATGTCAGTATGTGGTAAGGTAATACAGGAAATGCTCCCTATTCCCCATACAATTTCACCGTAATCATATCGATCACTTCAGCCCTGGTTTTATCCTCACTGCTTCAGTACCAGAGACTTTCTGTGTCACTCTCTGCTGTACTAAAGTTACAACATTAATATAAAACATAAATTAATAAAAAAAGAAAAACAAAATAATTTCAATAATCTGGGACTACTCAAACATGTGAGTGAAACAAAGCACAACTCCAAGTATATTTTTGATTCTAACATGGCTAAAAGTTCACAGGTGTCAGTTTTGCAGAATATAATTTCAAGCATCTGCCCTCAAAAGCAATGTTGTCCAAAGGCGGCCTAAACATAGCATAACTGTTTAACTTTCTTCCATTTGCACTGTTTTATATTTGCAAACAGTGAGGTCTGAATGACGCTTTACCACTTTGAACCGCTGAAACTGTTTTCAGCAGCCAATCAGCTCATCCGCTTCATTATGAGGCTATAAATGAATTGAAAATGATTGGACTAAGGGACCTAACAGGTCTTCTGTTTGATAGATCTCTCTTGCCATCTTAAGAATTACCGTATTTTTTCGGGCTATAAAGCGCACCGGATTATAAGGCGCAGTATCAAATAATACGTCAATTGCTGTCATTGTCCACACATAAGGAGCATCGGATTATAAGGCGCAATAAACAAACGAGTTATAACCCATGCACACCCTTTGCGTTAAGGCGTGCGCACGAGTTATTAAACATGAGGGAACATCTTAAAACGCAATTTATATCCAAAGCGTGGGAGCACTTAGAACACATTCCCTCACTTTCCATGGTGTGGAACTGGGAATGACATGTGCAATACAAACTTGCGTGAATCATGCAGAAGGAAGGAGCACATCCGTCACGGATGTGTTTTAGGCACTTCGCTGCATCCAGCGGTACCCGTGGAGGCGACCTGGGGTATTAAGTTGGCTGATGATGAAATCTATACGTAGTTGTTCCTAGGTCAGAAAAACTACGACGGCGAAGCCCATTCTCTCTCAGGACTCTCTTGAGGTGTCTCAGATGTGCGCACGTATTAATATCTTGTAATTCGTCCATCCATCTATCCATTTTCTCCCACTTAATCCGACTGGGTCGCGGGAAGAGCATTTCTCCCACTTAATCCGACTGGGTCGCGGTTGAAGCACACTGCCCATTACTCTGTGCACCAGACCCCTATGAACCCCTCTGCAGGTGGTGAGCCCACAGGAGGGAGGAACTCCCCAGCAGTCCCTGATCATAAGCTGCTCATAGGGGTATGTTGCATGTTTTTGGGTGATGGGGGAAACCGGAGTACCCGGAGGAAACCCATCCAGACACGGGGAGGAAACATGCAAACTCCACACAGAAAGGCCCGAGCGACCCGGGGATCGAACCCGTAACCGTAATAATTCGTTTCCACGCTTATTATTTTATATTCACCATAATGCCATGATGTGTACAACATAAAATCGGTTCAAGGTTAGTAAACACAACCAAAGGTCATACATAAGGCGCACTGGATTATAAGGCGCACTGTTGATTTTTGAGAAAATGTAATGATTTTAGATGCGCCTTATAGCCCTAAAAATACGGTAGGTTTAGTTTTTTTTACATTTTTTTAATTAATTACAGCAATAACTGTAAAAACGATTTAAATATGTAAATTCACTGCACAGCCCCTTCTCCCACAACAATTGTAGGTTATTACAGCAATTTTCCATGTTTGGTCTTCCACCGTTAAAAGTAGCACAACAAGACCAAATGTTGAAATGAACGCTTGGATTCAAAATGTCTTCCTAAAATTAGATTAAGATATATAACAGATTAAGTCTTCCATAGTAAATGCAGATTAAGGAGGTTGTGGGTTAGACTTTTGATCTTTGAATGGAGTGTGCATGTTTGAGTGGTTATCCTGTCTCCTCCTCTCAGCAAGGAGGTTGTGGGTTAGACTCTCAATCTCTCTGCACAGGGCAGTTAGACTGTCCCATTGTCACTGAATGTGATACCACTTAAACAGAGAATGTGGACTCTGTTTTCATTTGTCTTTGCTTCTTTAGCCTTAACTTTGAACTTTGCGTCTGAAAGAACTATGGATTTTTTTTCACATTTTTTTCATTCACCAATCTCTGATGTTGACTGACGAGCAACACATCTCTTACCTAAGAGCTGTACATTTAAAGAACATTTGCTTTGAAAAGACTCGGATCATAAAATGGTCTTATTTCATCAAACAGGAAAAATTAAAGACGGACATATTTGGCAATAATTTTGAAGGTTTTATAATCGTCTTAAAGCAGGATGCTGTCACTTTCCTTTAGGGTTATCAAAACAATCAAAAATCAGATGTTAATCATTATTCAAACTATTTACTATGCTGATTTGAGCTGGTATCGATACTTAAAGTGACAAAGTGGGGCTTTAAAGACACTGAACACTGTGAAGAAGGAGGAGATGCCATGAGAGTCCGATGAAGCAGATGTGAATGTCTCTCCACTGTGAAGACTGTGTGGGAGCGCTTTAGTCTTGTGCTTTCGTCCAATACTAAAATGTATTTAATATATGCAACTGTTGCCATGTGAAATAACCCAGAACTCAGTCGCCACAAGCAAAAGGAAGTTTGAAGTTGAAGTATGGACACAACCAGGGCGGCAAATAAAACTAAATAAGAAAAATAATAAGAAAGCAAAAATCTGTTCACCTTTTAAACCCAGCCGAGAAAAAAATGAAATCTGAATTTATCCAAGATTCCAAGACTCACATGTGTTTCAGAACATGTTTGCAGAAGTCTAAACTACAAGATTAGCAGCTTTTACACAGATTAAGACACCATGAAGTCATAGGAAGGGCATCTGAGACACAGGGGCATGAACTGATCCATTC
>JACN01002556.1:0-14509 GCA_000787155.1 Scartelaos histophorus | reverse complement strand
AAGGCTGTTCAAAACCGCTCAAACTCAGCCTTGTAACGAGTCTTCTCTGCTCTGAGGACGACCTTCTCCACCGGTTCGGCTCCTCATCTCAGTGACCAATAACATCATCGAAGCATCGTCCAGTGTTCCTCTTCTACGTTCACGTGTTTTATTAAATGGACAATATTACACTCTTATCGGTTCTACGTCAAAATATAGATTCCTCGTCCAAACCAAACCTGGAGTTGAGTTTTGTTTCGTTCACACTCATTTAAAATTCCAACCCTGCATATTGAAGCATGAGTTCTTCTCTCAAACAACATTTTGAGTTTTAGAAAGGCTAATAATAAACAACTCTGTGTGTTTTTGAGGAGGTAACAACACTTTAACATGGCTTAAACCTCACAAGAGTCAGTTCTGCATAATATAGAACCTTTAATCTCAAAAGAACAACTGATATGCTATGTTCTGCTATCTGCAAACTATAAAAAAAATACACATTACATGATAATTACATTTCTAAACAATCAAATCTATAACTAAGATACAGTGTCCACATTTTTCTAATAAATTTTAAATTCCCCTGAAATACAATTGCAAAATAGCATTCCCAAAAGAATTGAAAAATCAGATCAAATCATTAAAAAAAGTAAATGATGAATGATAGAATGATCTTGAACTGTATCATAAGTATAAAAACCTGAAGGATTACACAGATATAAGACCTGATAAAATAAAAAAGTGCTATGATTTATTGTTAAAAATGACATTCTGGTGTCTGAAGAAATAGTGTTTGTTTCACTGTGGTATCTGAATCAGAATTGAGAATAAAGTTTGTCCTTTAATACTGAAATTGAGTTTGAAATTTTAGGATCATGGCAGCAGATTTCTGTTTTGACCCATTGTTTTATCCATCACAGTTTGGCCCTTTCCAGCGTTTCTCCAATTACTTCGTCTTTTCTTCTTCTTACAGAAATGTTTCTCCAATTACTTCCTCTTTTTTCTTCTTACAGATAAGTCGCAAAACCTAGTTACTGCCAAATAAATTCCACCAAAAATTAGACCTTTTTTTTCCAGAATAAACTCCCACATAGTGTTCTGTATGCGGCACAGATGGCACAGCAGTCCTCGGGTACAAATTTAAGAGTTGCATTTATTTACATAAATGTAGTGTTTACCAAAAAGAGTTTGCCTTCCAGAGCCAAGAAAAAAGCCAAATAAACCAATTTATTTTGAAGGAATATGAAATTAGAAAATGTATCCAAGGATTATGAGAGTCATATGGGGATTAAGTGGGGAGAAAACCAGCAATATTGTATAATTTCAACCGTAATAGTCGCCATATTGTGCAACATATTTCTGGTTAAAAGTGAGATTAATCGACATGCACTTTTCACACAGCACAGTTCCCCAGAAATCCCCCAAGTCTCCTCCATAAGTGCCAGTTGGCTTGTTCAGATGCCAATATTGTCCCAGTTTTCCCCATGTCCTATCTGCTTGGCTAAAGTCGCAGCGACGCGTGTCCAGTTTCAAATACAAGTCTAGAAAAACCAAACAAGCAAATGACCATTTTTCAACTGTTCATAATTTGGAGGAAGACTTGTCCTTATGTTGCTTCAATAGTGCGAACTCCAACGTTTCACCATGTTAGAGTTTATTATATGTTCAGAAAATCTCTCTTCTGTTTAAAATCTCCACCATTTTGCAGATTAACAACACGGACATGCCATTTTTTTATCTACAATGTTCCAATCCAATCCAACTTTATTTGTATAGCACATTTTATAAACCAAACTGTTTCCAAAGTGCTTCACACAGCAAAACATCGAACTCCAAAAAGTCTGCAGAATCATGTTAAAACAAAAGGGACTAATAGAATCAATAGATAAAAGAATCATAATAAAATCAACGAATAAAAACAATAAAATACAGAAAACAATTAAAAGGGCAGTACTAAAAGAATAAAATGGATAAAACCAATAAATAAATAAATAGAGACACAGAGGACCACTAAACTCATGCGGTGTTAAAAGCCAGAGAGTAAAAATGGGTTTTAAGACGAGACTTAAAACACTCCTGTAGGGGGAGCTGTTTGGACATGGAAGGGAAAAGCGTCCAGAGCTTTGGGCCGACGACAGAGAATGTTACACAAAAATAGCATTATGGCAAATTATCTACCTTGCATTCATTAAAAAACACCTTAGAAAACATATTTACTGCGACTGGCATTGCCTTTCCATAGATCTGACCAGTAAAGTCAAACTAAAGGGCTCATTTTTCTTAATTTTTCTATTTTCTGACGCACGTTATAATGCAAAAAACACACCTGGAGTTGTGTTTTGTTTCATTCACACAAGTTCAACACATAAATCCTGCATATTTAGGAGTTCTTCTCTCAAATGGAAAACACTCAACACTCGGAAAATGCTCCACTGTGTTTTTAAACTCCATACACCTTCACTAGACGCATTTGGATAACTAAGAAATGCCAATCTGTACTTAAAAAAAATGGAAAAAGGCAACTTTTAACCTGAAAAATACCACTATATGACATCAAAAGTTGGAAAAAAGTGGAGAAAATACAACTCTGAATATGTTTTCGAGGAGGCAACAATATTTTAACACAACTTAAAGCTCAATAAAAAGTCAATTTGGCTTAATATAAGACCTTTTCATTCCATATTGTGAAACATTCCAGGCGACGCAATAACATCCCTTTTTGTAGGAAATTAACATATTCTAGAAATAACAATGTCACCTTGTATTGAATAAATTGAGGCATTCAGCAGTTAAACCCACCCAAGCTTTATTTAGCAGCCACTTGAAATTTAAATTATGCAATCCCAAAATAACACTGCAGCTGTAATCACTATGGTAGATTGTGTTCTACCACCAAATGAGTACTTTAAAACATGTAAACACCAGATTATTCCAAAATCTTCAAAGCCAATTCCCATTAGAAACACTTTGAAAACATCTTCGCTTCTTTTTTTTTTTCCGTCTCGGCGCAATCGACATCAACCGCCTTCATTACGGGAACATAAACAGCGTAATAATATCGTACGCCGAAGACCTTAATGTCGATATCAAGGGTCATCAATTCCCAGCTTGTTTCATTTCGCAATTCAATAAGAGTTATCCGAGCCAAACTAAGACATAACCGTGTTCGTCAAATCTGGGGAGGACGGAGATTTGATTAAATTTGAATTTCGGCGTGCTCAAGTCATTTCCTCGCGGTGGTTTTGGATAGTTTTATGCAAGCTGAGAGGGGAGGATATGAGCTGTATGGGCAAAATGAAGCACGGGTGGAATGAATGGCGTTTTAAAATTGGTTTGTGTTTAATAAGCTCGTTTGATCGCGAAATGACGGCGATACAAACTTCCTGTTCGGGCGATGGAGAGACAATGGTTCAGTTGGGTCAATGTGCCATAAACTATAGAGTTAGTGGTTTGGTTCCTGCTCTGACCAAAGCCTAATTTTATTGTCCTTGAGCAAGAAACTTCACCCATTGTAGACTTTATTAATATCATGTGAATAAAGGATGATGAGGTATTGGTAACTGATGAACTGATTGGCTGAACAGGTAAAAATGTTGCAGTATAATCAAGAATAAATTGGGTTTTGAACTGATTACTATGTGGTTAGAGGGTTACTGAATGTACTTAATTTGCTCTTTAAAGTGCTTATGGTAAGTCAGACTATTATATTTAAAATTTTACATCTTTTACATCTTGGCAAGTTTTTATTTATTCATTTATTTTGGTGAAGTTTAACATTTTACTTTCTGGTTGGACAAAGGCAGCAGATGACAAACACAGAGGCAAATCCATAACCAATGAACATATCGTTATGATTAGCTTTGTTTATTCTAATTAAAAAAAAAAAAAACTTAATTAGTTAAATTAATATTTAAACTGCCATAAAAATACCTTCCTTGTGTGTACATTGTTCCTATAGATGAAATGTTCTGCACTGAACACATATACTAGGAGATCTGTACTTTTCTTCAACACTTTCCCACCAATTGCCACTTAATTTATGTAAAATTTTAATAAATATTTGCCACAGTTACTAACCCACCAAACCAAGCATGAATTATAAACAACTTGAAAACTTCTTAAATGCACTTTAAAGGTCCACTGTGTAACTTCTCTTGGGAGGGTATGTCACGTACTAGTCTCCATGTAGATAGGCCAGTCTCCATTTCACTGTACGGCATTAAACTTGTCTATCTCCATGGAGACAAGCAGGCCCCCGGCAGAGACCTGCACCGGGCCGAGTACCTGCAAATAGTTGCTGAAACTGGCGGGTTTTAAGGTTCTGGAATTTTACGGGCGGGTCTGGGGAATCAAATATATATTACCATATTTTTCAGACTATAAGGTGCATCTAAAATCATGACATTTTGTCAAAAATCAACAGTGGCCTTAATCCAGTGTGTCAAAAATCAACAGTGGCCTTATAACCCAGTGGCCTTATGTATGACCTTTGGTTGTGTTTAACCTCCAACCAATTTGATGTTGTCCACATTAGTCTAATAACGTATTAGTGGGCGAGTCAGGAGGAGTAATATGTTGGCCACATATAGGGCGACTGTGCAACATACCGGTAGTTCTGCCGTGTGCTGTACAAGGACCCAAAATGCCACCATTACCATGCAGATTTCAGGTTTTGTATTTTAGTGTTAATACTGAACAATGTTGAGAGGGATCCGGGCATGTTTGATGCCCAAATCACCAACTGTTAAACTTGTATTTTTGTGTTAGCTACAACTGAGAGTTATTGTAAATGACCTGAATAAAGTTCTATTTATCCGACACACGTTTTGTTTCTCTTATTGTGCCTTATAATCCGATGCTCCTTATGTGTGGACAATGACACAACTGACATATTATTTGATACTGCGCCTTATAATCCGGTGCACTTTATAGCCCCAAAAATACAGTAGTTCCTGGTTTTATTGTCCAGTCTGTTAGCGATGTCATGGCACCTGTCTCGGCTGCAGACTTCACTTTACACTACACACTTACATGGTTAAACAGGCAGTGTGTTCCGTATGGTAGATGGCCTCCCCCCCACCTCCCGCCCTGTTCGACGTCGCAGTCTTATCCTCGCTCCCATACGCCACAAGGACCCCGCCTCCTCCCATTAATCGTTTGAGGAGCATCGGTGTGACGGACGGAGATAAAAGTTCATCGCGGGTCTGGGCGGGTAACGGGTGGAATGTTAACAGGTCCGGGTGGATCCGGATTTAACTGTAATATGTTCACGGGTTTACGGGCGGGTCTCCGAAAATGGACCCGTGCAGGACTCTGGGCCAAGGTAGAGATCAGGTATCAGGTAGGTATTTCTGAACTGTAAAATCACCTCTAAACAAATGCCTTACACCACAGAAGTTACACAATGCACCTTTAAAATAGGACAAAAACACTTCTATCGAACTGAACTTCCAATCTTTACTAAACAACTTTACTGCATTTTGAGTTTTGGAGACGTAGACAGACTAAAAAAACGTGCCAAGTCAGGACAACTGCACCTCTATTGAACTGAAGGATATTTGAAAAGAGCAATACACTGGAATTGATTTGCCCATAATCCCTCCTATTGCGGTAATCTGTTGTCCTTTAAACAAAGTACAACTCAAACTCGCGTTCTTTTGTCCTTACATTAACTCCACGGATACGATCTAGGGAGGAAAAAGCTCGCTGTCTGAAGTCTGGGCTATCAGTGCTGACCTATGTGAGCAGGTATCTGTCTGGGCCCTATTGACTAAATGACATTTTGCAGAAGTCTGGAAGAAAGAGTGAATTGGATAAGGAAACAACACTCGCTTAGAGAACAGGCCCTCGTTCTCTAAGCACTGGATCTAACTGCCCAAGTAGTGAGAAGAGTTATGAAGCGGAGGGTTTAAAAGGAATATCCTGCTTCTTCTGGCGTTTAGGTGTAATTGATATCACAAAAATAGAACATTATTTGGTGATAATTAGGTAGATTCTTCAACTTTTCTGGTGGATGGTCCATCACCTGCTCGTCTTCGTGGAGTCGTTATCATTTTATCCAGCATGTTGCAAGGTCGAGAGTCATTTTTTGTCATTTTCATTCCCGTTCCAGCCCCCATCTGCGACATTTTGTCCCGCTCCAGCCCTGCAAATCCCGCAAGATGACGTTTGCCCTTCTTTCTCACAAAAGGTCTTTTCACTGGCTTGGAAAAAAAAACCCAAGCGCTTCTGAAGCACTCTGGAGCTCTGTTCTTCTGCCATGTCTTCGAAGCTCTTTCAAACACAGAAAAGCGGAAAGGAATTGTCGAAAACGAGCGTGAGATTAGACGATATCTGCAAGTTTAGGCTGCTTTAAAATGTTTTTAGTAATATCCAGCACAAATTATGTATGATAAGCTGTATGATAAGTACATAAATCATTTGGATATTTTATTTTACACTTAGTTTGTGCCGCATTGAGCCTTCAAAATGTGTCGCACTGTTTCACATTGGGTCAAGGTTTTTGAGGATAAAACTATTATCTATTACGAGAGAGAATTGTTGCATTTTTGAGCAATAGAAACACCCGAATAAATGTTATATAGATGTGTTTAATGCCATACCATGGAACATTCAAGGTAAAGCAAAAACGTTTCCATGGAGACAAGCAGGTGATGGACCCTCCTCCAAAAAAAAAAAATATCAAAAGGAATGGTTATAATGTTTCCTCATCACAAACACATCTGGAGTTTTATTTTATTCATGCATCACACAAAGTTCTTCTCTCAAATTATTAAAAACACTGTTCCACCTTGTGACATCATGCGGTAAAACAGGAAGTGCTCCACCTCACACACTTTCCCTCGACTCATTTGGATCTTTTCAGCTCTGGAATTTCCAATCTCTGCTGAACAAAAGGTAAAAGGAGCAGTTCACCTCAAAACTTCCACTACACGACACTGCACGGTGGAACATTCTGAGAAAATACTCAAAGTGTAATTTCGGTGTGAGTGAAACGAAACACAACATCGGGTGTGTAAACTTATTGATTAATGGGTTGTGGTTGGGAGGGCTATAATTACTATAATTCGGAATAATTCTCCATAAACCATTGTCCGTGCTTTATTAAGGCCATTAAAAGAGGGTTTAGTGGCATTTACTCAAGTAGACTCATGTAACTTTTTAATACATTTTTACTTCTATCAACTGTCTGAGTAGATTTCAGACCCACTTCTACTCCTGAGTACTTCTGTAAAATGTTTTGGAGTAAGTTTGCAAGTGACAAAAGCTTAAAACAATATAAAAGAAAGATTAAATGAAGATTTGCTCATTCAGATATGAGTTCTCAATGTATAATCTATTGTTTGAACATATCAGATTTTGAGCATCATTATTATTGGCATTATTTTTCCGGGATTTTAAGTGAACAGTTCTTGCCTTGACTGTATCATTCATTGTATCATTCATTGCCCGGTTCATTAATTTTAACTACTTGAGTAATTTAGAAGTTTTTTAAAATGTTGAGTGTGATTTTGGGCTTTTAAAACCAGCTCTGCGATGGGCCCCACCTCCTCATCGCGACATTTCACCGAGCAAAGCAGCAGATTTACAGTGAGAGTTTTTAATTGTGGAAAATTGCTATGCAGAATTTTTAATCCTTTGCGTCCAACTCTAAAGTCTAAAGTTTTCCACCAAACTAAGCACATAGCTGTGGGGGCGAGGAAGAGAACTTTGTGAGTGTTGAATGTGTGCACATGAATCAGTGCAAGAACAAAGTCTGTGTAAACTAATGATGAGGCCAAAACATTAGGAAAGTGGCTGCTTTAAAGTTCTTTAACGTTACATTTTGCACAATGTCTCCTTAAAGGCTTAAACGGTACAGTGTGTAACTTTCTAGAGATGATTAAATAATAATCTTTATTTATAAAGCACTTTTAAAAACAAGGTTTACAAAGTGCTGTGCAAGCAGCAACGAACAATACAAGAAGCAAAATGAAGCAGCTCACAGAAGGCACAAAAACAGACATGGAACTAAAACCATTTCATTATAATAAATAACTAAATAAATAAATAATCTGAAGAAAAATAATGAAGGAATAAAATGAAGCTAAAACCAGCTAAAGGAAGGCCAACCGATAAAAATGAGTTTTAAGAAGTGATAAAAGAAGATAAAAAGATGATACTGATGGAGCAGCTTTATTTCCTCCAAAGCCGAGGAGCCCGGACTGAAAAGGCTCGATCACCTTTCGTCCGGAGTCTGGACTTAGGAACAGCCAAAGAGACCTGCCTGAAGATCTAAGGCTGCAGGAGGCTCGTACAGGGTTAAAAGTTCTGAAATATAACTTGGTACTAGACCTAAACAAGCTTCAAAAGTGAAAAATCAGTTCTAAAACACACGGGCAACCAGTAAAGCGAAGCTAAAACAGGGTAATGTATTGATGTCTGTTAAAACCAGTGAGGAGCCGAACCAGCTGGAGGCGGGAGATGGATTTGGTGTGGAAGCCGGAGAGGAGGGAGTTGGTGTAATCTAGACGGGAGAAGATGAGCGCAAGGACGACTTTTCCAAGATCAGGGTGAGACAGGATAGTTTTGATTTTGCTAATTGTGCAGAGGTGGAGAAAACAGGCCTGAGTGACTTTTTTGATATGAAGGTGGAAGTTGAGGAGTTGGGAGTGAGAGGACCGAGACTATTGCTGGTATGAGAGGTGGACTGGGGGAAATTGAGTAAAATGATTTCAGATTTGGAGCTGTCGAGCTGTAGGAAGTTCTGTGCCGTCCAACTGGTCACGTCATTGAAGCAGTCTCTCAATTTTAACTCACAAACCCTGCATATTTAGGTTCTTAGAGTTCTTCTGTCAGTCGGTAAACTCTGTTCCACCTTATGATGTCGTGGTAATACAGGAAGTCTTCCACTGTGTTTTTAAACTGCACATTTGGGTGATTTCAGCCCTGGAATTCGCTACTGAACAGAAGACCTCTGTTTGCTTGAAAACTGCTACTTCATGACATCACAAGGTGGAACAGACTATTTTAAGGTTTGGAGATGTAGACAGACTAACAATAAAAGGGCCAAACATGTGTGAATGAAGCAAAACACAACTCCAGGTAAGTTTTTGGTGTCGTAACAACATTATTACATGGTTTAATGCTCACAAGAAGCATTTTTGAGTAACGTAGGCCTTTTATTTGGAAATGGGAAGTTAAAACCGTAGTTCAAAACATCCTCCAAGGTGATACATACATTTTGTGCTCTACTGTGTAAGATTATATCCATAAGGCACAACATTACCATGGAAACAAGCAGAAGTTGCTCTCAGGGTCCAGATCATATAAGAGTCAGGCTTGTGGAGACGACTCTCACAGTAAGGACACAAAAAAAGCATTTGGTCTAGTCTATTTTTTAGCTAAATGGTTACATATGTGGTTTTAATGTATGTGTCTCTTTACGGAGCACTTTTCTTTTTATTATTTCATTTAACGGAGTGAAGCTGCTCTGAAGGACACGTAGGTAAAGCTTTAACCTTGAGTTCTGACACTGATCCTGACTGTGGATCATACAGAATCTATAGTAAATGACTCAAAAAGATGACACAAAAAAAGACAAATTTGAAAGGATTTGTTATGGTTACACTCACGCCTTCTTCACATCAAAATTGGGACTAGACCCAAGACTAAATCCAAACCTAAATGGGGTCTAGACCAGGACTAAATAAAGACCCTTTCATCACATCAAAATTGGGACTAAACCCAAGACTAAATCCAAACCTAAATGAAGTCTAGACCAGGACTAAATAAAGGCAAGAATAAGGTCTAAATGTGAACGCACCACGAGGCAAAATCAGATGAAGGTCTAGACTAAACATTGGCTAAATGTAGCTTTTCCATCACCAAGGCCTGTCATGATAAAGTTTGAAGTGTGATATATTTTATTCCTCAAGTAAATATACTAAAATAACACTGATGCAAAACCATGCAGCAGAATTATCCCAAAAAAGTGTTCTAGCTGTGCAAACATCCCACTAACAAAGAAAAACTACCCACGATAAAAGCATTGTTCCATATTCCGAGTATTTATCATAACTGTTCCTCAGTTTGCCATTAAACACACATTTTTCTTGCATTTACACTATTAAATGTGTTTTAATTACAAAACACATGCATGCATTCTTATTTATTATGTATTATTTTGAGCTGATGCACCAATGGAGGCAAACATCTCCATGGATACAGCCAAAAAAGCTACATTAAAAAAAAAAAAAAAAGTTCGGTTTACGATAGCCATTAGCCAAATAAACCGGAGGAAAAGTGCTCAAGTTTGTTGGTCTTATGAGAGAAAACAAAATGAAACAATGCAGCTTTCTTTTGCACAATAGAAACGTCCTTGCTGAGAAAATCCAGGGCTGTTACGTTGAAATGAAACGCATTTTCAAGGAGAATTGTAGAGCAATAATGGCTCCATATTGTTAACAAAAGCTGTGGGTTTTGCGTGTGACAAAGAATGTTTTTACTTTTACATTTTCCATACAGTGCCTATATGAGCACATCTAAAAGGAGGTAAAGGTCAGTGAAATAAAATCAGATATTTCTAACCGATTTTACCACACGTGCGGCATTATACAAGTATTATATGTTCACAGACAGACAGATGGGAGGGCAAACTGGAGTCAAATGCCTTTCAGTTGCTAGTTCCAATCCCCAAAGAGTCTTACCCAATGAAAAACCAACAAACAACATGGAAAAAAAAATAAGTGGAGTCCCTTTAAATGTCCTATGTTGCATAAATTTGACTTTTGTGAACTTTAAACCATCAGAATTGCGTTTTGTTTCATTCGCCGCCCTTTATTATTCGATCTCCAAAGCTCAAAATGCTCCGTTCCACCTCGTGATGTCATGAAGAGGTCGTTTTGAAGTCCTAGCTTTTACCTTCAGTAAAGATTGGTCATTCCTTAAGGGTTCGTGTTAGAGTTATGGTTAAAAATACTAAATGATCTAAATGATCCTAAGGGAGGTGCATGGAGTTTAAAAACGAAACGGAGCACTTCCTGTATCACCACATGACATCACAAGGTGCAACAGAGAGCTGAAATGAACTCCTAAATATGCACGATTTACGTTAAACATGAGCGGATGAAACAAAAACGCAACTTCGGGCATGTTTGCGATGAGGAAATAACATTAGAACAGATCAGAAAAGTGTAATATGGGAAAAAAACAGCATCTTTTTCTCCATTTCCACTTCTTCGAGAACTGTTTTGTACGACTTGGTAAGACTTCATTCGCACAAACATGGAGCCGTGTTCATAAAAGCACAAATCTGCACTTATTCACTGAACGCTTGGCACCCTTTTGTCTCCATAGCTGCAGCTCTCACAGTTCACTGCACCACACATTGTTAGCTCAGTGTTTGGATGTTCCCAGTTTTCCGAGGACTTATCTTGTTGTCATCCGTGATAGAGTTTATAGAATCGTCACAACCCACGGGCCCCTTTCATGCCGCCTCCTACAGTTCCGGAGGATGACGTTTTTTTATTTTTTTTATTCGATCATTTTATCATGACAAACAAGCTCCCGACGCTCAGGAGACCAAACGCACGGAAACTATTTCAATGCTTTAGTCAGTTTAATTTTGAAATGGTGTGAGGAGGAGATGGAGAGACAACTTTACGAGAACAACTTCAGCTCGGTTTGAGACACTTGAACTACACTCCCAAGTATTAAAGAGCCCATATAGCACTTTTGTTCCTCATCCAAACACAAATGGAGCTGAGTTTTGCTTTATTCGCACATGTTTAACACACAAACCCTGCAGATTTAGGCAGATTTAGATGGAGTTTTTCACTCAAATAAAAAAAAAACTCAATGGTAATACTGTTCCTATGGTGTTTCACTGCGTTTTTAAACTCCAAACTCCTTCACCTGCATCATTTGGATAACTGCAGCCCTGGAATTTATTTCAGGAAGCATTGGAGATGTCGACCGATGACCACGTTTGAGAATTACTCAAACATGTACAAGTGTTTGATGAGAGAACATTCTAATTTGGCTTAAAACTCATATAGGAAATGAACTGCGATCAATAATGACACAAAAATTGTAGATAAAATGCTGCTGTGTCTTCGCTGTATTCAAGATAATCAGTTAAAAAGTCATTATACCACGTTCAGCACAGACTTTAGGATATTATTCTAGCCCTGTAAAGATAATTTCTATATCGACTTACAGCTCATTAAGTGAAATATGGAACAATATTTCTTTGGGGGTGCAAAAAATCTAAGGAACTCACCGGTTGAAATAAAATGCCTTTATTAATTTACGGCATGTCAAAATGGACAACTTTAAAAGTCCCGACACGTTTCTTAAACAATGTGAAACTTTCTGGATTTATACATTACAGGAAACTAAATATCCTGGGCTCAATGAAGATATGGACGTCTCTGTGTTTTTATAACTGATTTTCTATTACTGACCTTTTATAACTGAGTTGTATGTATTTTTTCTGTATTTTCGTGTACATTTGAGTGTTTATAGATTGTATACATCCTTCACATGGTTCTAACACTGCCCTCTTGTGGAGTGTCTCAGGGCGTGTCCACAGGTGAGTCTCCACACCTTCTCTTCCAGGTGGAGCCGCCCTATTGGTGGTTTCTTGTATTTAACTCACATGATTCACTCAGAATTCTGTTTGTCCCCTGAGGAAAGCCATAGGCTGAAACGCATCGGCACTTTTAAAGTTGTCCATTTTGACATGCCGTAAATTAATAAAGGCATTTTATTTCAACCGGTGAGTGCCTTGGATTTTTTGCATCTTTAAACTGACTTCCCTCCCCAAAGACACCACTGTTTTTTTTCTACTGTGTATTATCTGGAGGTCCAGTAAGCTCCTTTTGAAACTTTTTTATATTTCTTTGGGTTAATATTTATCATGTGTACCACTTTCTTTGCAATACTGGTGAATTTTCAGTTATTTCTTGGCTATATAAGCGTTGGTTATGGTTACACTTTATTGCCTCCATAGGGAAATCTGTCCTCTGCGCTCGATCATCCTTCAGAACCACTGGTCGGTCGCCTGGGGAATCACCTCCAGGATCTCGTTGCTGGTCTTGGTCAGACTTTAGCTGGAGGAGTTCGGTCTATGGTGCATGTTTTGGGTTGACGCTGGAAACCGGAGCTGCCCGAGGGAATCACTCCACACTCAGGAGAAGGTGCAAACTCCACACAGATAAGCTTGAGTGGGAAACTGAAACGTGAGCGCTAAGACGTGCTGTAGAAGGTTGAACTAATCACTTCTATGACAGACAAACTAAAATCTAAAGTGTTTCATTGTGCCGTTTATTTATTGCAGCTCATGTTTTTTAGAAGTTTGATTCATAAACGGCATTGCCTGTTAAAGGAGAGCACGTACTTTCCATTTAATAAACTCCACCGTCAAATTTATATCCTCCAAAAACTTTGAACACTCACAAACCCGTCTAGACTGGATGTTAGATCACCCGTCTGTTCTTGAGTATTAAGTAAAATCTGTTTTCTGTGAGGTTTTCAAAAACTCCTGTTCAGATCTGCTCTTGGGTTTTTGGGTCATTGGCGTAAATTAGTTTCAGTATTATCATTTATTTCAGCAATATACACACTTCAAAATGTGTTATTGTGACAAGCCTACGATATTCACAAATTAAAGGACATTTATATCACAATATATTTTAAGATCCTCGATAAAAAAAGATATTTGTGCAATCCGCTAGAAACGCACTAAATGAGCCAATAAATGTGTGATATGGGAAAAATATACGTGGGCAGTAAAATGTACCACAAAACTGAAAGATTACACTGAAGTACTTGGATGGGAGGACGACGGGAATACCAGTTGCCAGAGCGGGGCGCCAGTCGATTTAGTACAAGCTGTTGTTGTGTCCTCAGGCAAGACACTTCACCCACATTGCCTTGTATGAGTGTGTGTGAGTAGCTTTCGTCGTAATCCAATCCAACCCACTTTATATGGCACATTTTAGAAACTTTGTTGTTTCCAAAGTGCTGCACGGACAAATTAATACAATAAAAGTAAATTTAACAATGCATAAAGGCAAACATATAAAAAAAAAACAATGCATAAAGGCAAAAATATAAAAAAAAAACAATGCATAAAGGCAAAAATATATAAAAAAACAATGCATAAAGGCAAAAATATATTAAAAAAAACAATGCATGAAGGCAAAAATATAAAAAAAACAATGCATAAAGGCAAAAAGATAAAAAAAAACAATGCATAAAGGCAAAAATATATATAAAAAAAGAACTATGCATAAAGGCAAAAATATAAAAAAAACAATGCATGAAGGCAAAAATATAAAAAAAACAATGCATAAAGGCAAAAATATAAAAAAAAAATGCATAAAGGCAAAAATATATTAAAAAAAATGCATAAAGGCAAAAATATAAAAACAAACAATGCATAAAGGCAAAAATATTAAAAAAAAACAATGCATAAAGGCAAAAATATAAAAAAAAACAATGCATAAAGGCAAAAAAGATAAAAAAAAAAAAATAATAAAATAAA
>KN494874.1:0-11078 GCA_000787155.1 Scartelaos histophorus | reverse complement strand
CGCCTTAAAAGTCCTTTGCACTTAGCATTCCTACCTATGAGGTATTTATTTCTGTTGTCTGGGCTGGGTAAAAACAGGCAAAAGCGCTGCAAACCTAAATTATAGCTTTAGTTATTTCAGGGGTCCTTATGCAGCGGCCCGAGGCATGCTGTAAAACCACAAAGTACAGAGCAGCCGGCAGCTAATTGCAAGTCATCATTTTGTACTTGGTTTTTACATAGATCTCAAGACTTTCTCCTCCCACACGGCTGCAAAGTTGTTTTAAGTCTCTGGAGGACGACAGCTGCCAGTTTGGGTTCACCTGAGAGGTTACATAGTTTTTGGCCCCAACAACCTTCGGGAAACACCGCTCACATGTCACGGAGAGAGCGCGTCACTTTGGGCCTGTGGAAATGGACACTCACCACTTATTGGAGCTTTGTGCATAGCAGCCCTGTGTTGTTTGGAGATTATGGATCTCTTGGCATCCCATAAACGTGGTACTTGAATGCAAAATTAGGACTATACGGGGAAAAAATGGTTTTGGGTGTGAGTAGAGACTTGAAGCTGCACTGTGTAACTTTTTGGTTGGGGTCCGTCACCTGCTTGTTTCTGTGGAGATGTCATTGCTTTGCCTGGAATGTTCTACTGTACGATATGAAACAGCGCTACCATACTTTTATTAAATAGCTCAAATTCTGTCTTGAGTGGGGTCGGCTCTCCACAGATCGGACTTGTGATTTGGTCCAGTTTGTTTCCATGATGGTAGAAAGGTGTAATACTGTAAAGCATTCCAGACAAAGCAATAATATCTCCACGAAAAAAATAAAAGAATATGACCGCCCCTCCTTTAAACTCAGGTCATACATGTGGGGTTTAATGTCCTGTAACCATTTTGAACAGGAAGTTAATGAACTACAGTCCCTGACAAAAGTCTTGTCGTGTATCCATTTTGTAGAAACAAAAGTTTATAACCTGACTTTAAATTAATCGATTTGTTTTAGAAATGTCTCATATGAAAGCTAAAACCCTCCCAAATTATGCTCAATATACTAAAATAAAGAAAATTGAACAAATAATTTACTTCAAATACAAAAATATGTTGCATAACGTCAGTGAATTAAGTAGTGGTGCTGTGAGATCCATATTTAATATCTTGTATGACTTCCATGAGCTTGAAGGACTCATCCATGCAGTTCCACAATGATTCATACAAATTGTTGAAGTCATCAGGAATAGCAAAGAAAGCGTCTTACATCCTCCCAGAGTTCATAAAGATTCTTTGGGTTCTTCTTCCATGCTTCCTCTTTCATTCTACCCCAGACATGCTCAGTGATGTTCATGTCTGGTGACTGGGCCAGTCCTGGAGCACCTTGAGGAACTTTGATGTAGAGATAGAAGTATGCGATGACCTTGAGGAACTTTGATGTAGAGATAGAAGTATGCGATGGAGCACCATCCTGCTGCAAAATTTGACCCCTTTTATGGTTGGAATGTAAGAGGAGCTAATACTTCTTAATATTTGAGGCTATTGATATTGACTTCCACCCTGCAAATGTCTTGCACATCCCCATTGAAGGTGTCAGCCGCCTCAGCAGTGGATCTGGTCTTCAGCCTCTTGATAATTAACGCTTTGGTCTCAGGGTGGATCTTAGGCATGTTGTCAGAGGTCAAGTTGCAGTTGATGTGTAGGTCTGGTGTGCTGGGCTTCTTTTTATACACACCCACTAATTGATTGATCAGTAACTGATCACGGGTGAGGCTGTAATCTAGGATTGGGTGCATCAAATGACAAGGCCACAAGACTTTTGTCTTGCCAAAATCTGACCTTTCTGTGTTCATTAAATGATCTTTCTTCAGTGAAGCCAATTTATTTCAGTATATTGACCATAATTTGGGAGGGTTTTAGCTTTCATATGAGACTTTTGTCAGGAACTGTAAACCTGAACTGAACTGGGACAAAACCAAGACCTGAACAGGGCCAAACTGGGACACATGTGTAACCTGCTTAGGAAAACCCACAGTGCTACTAAAAAAATTCTGAATTGGAAACACTGGTTTTATCAATCTAAACTTTAATATCCATTGTATTTGCCATATCTCACATTTATAAAATCTGTTGTAACAGAAGAAATAATTACAATTTCACATTTCTGTACAAAATGTCAATGCAATCGGCAATACTGCAGCCGGCGTCCATTTAATTCCACATTTCCTCATATGAACAGTGGTTTGCATCACCCTGCATCCTTCTCTTCTCAAATCACAATATGTCGGACATAAAAAGAGACAAAATGGCACAAAAGCAGATCCAGAGGTGAAAAATACAAAGAGAAAGAACAAAAGCATACAACATAACATAACATAAAAATACAATAATGTTCAATGACTTTTTTTGTCATTTGACCCATGTCTTTACCTTAACTGTTTCGTGAATTAATCTAAACATGGATCAGTATTTTGTGATGACATACACTTAACAGGTACAGACATAAGTTGGCAGTTCAGTCGCTTACCAATGTGAGCTGACCTTGTGTCCTTGGGTCACACACTTCACCTACGCTTCCATGCTACAGTTTAAACAATCCACAAAATCACTCAGTGTAGTCTTTTTAAAAAATATATTGGGACTTAACTCAGAAGTAATCTTGATGAGACCAGGACTAGAGCAGGACCAAACCCTTAGTAAGACCAGAACTCAGACATATATAGTTCAAAACATCCAAACAAAAGTGAATTGGATTGATGGTGGTTAAAGTACGAGCCGAGCAGAGCTATAAAAGGTAAAGACCTACAGTAGAGAGGAGACAGGAGCTCACATCAGAGAAACCAGAAGAATCTCAGGAATGTCAGCTACATGTTGTCACGCTGGGTCCTCCCGTCAACGCAGGACAGAGGACAGACCTGCCCCTCTCCCCTTCTCTTTTTCCCCTTCTCTTTCCCCCATATATACACACTCTCACCATGGACTCCTGCAGCCTGCCCACATGGCTCAAATCAACGTTTGTAAAGCTACGGTTACAGGACACTTCTTATATGTATAGAATCCTGTTTTAAAGTGCACATGTGGTATTGAGGAGAAATTTGCGAAAATTGCTGAATTCGTTTTACTTTTTTATTAGTCTAATCATAGCTATTGTGCAATTTAGGTTTGGCAACTATGGTTTCGTCAGATAGTTCTGTTTTACGCACTTGCTCCTAAGAGCTGTTTTCCTAAGAAGCTTTTCCATGATTTTGATGCATGTCTCAGTTTATGACACAACAACTTGTCTAAACACTTGTGAAGTGGCTGACTCAACCAAATATATGGGCAGTGTCTCAGCAAAATAAACTGAAAATATCCTTTGCATACCGCACATTTGAACTTGCATAAAAGAGGGTTTAAATTTTACTGTTTACAAAAGCACATAGTTAGACATGTCTGTGGCAATGTCCCTGTCTGCTGCTCGTTACATTAGTCTATGGACAATGTAAAGAATAAACAGGATCTAAATGGAATTAAAGTTAAGTCTTTCTTGTACTTAATCATATAGGATTTTTAATGTCAAATATTACTGATTTATTTGTTATTACTGATTTGTCACTTTGGTCATTGGTTGGGGTGTAACGGTCCACAAAAATCTCGCTTCAGTAGTATCTCGGTTTTGAAGTCATGGTTCGGTTCATTTTCAGTACAGTTTGGGAACAAAATGCCATATTTGCGTTTTTTTTGTTGTTGTTTTTTTGTTGTTTATTAAACCAACAATTTGTTTTAACATTACACAAATTGGAAAATAAAATAAATGCAAAATGCTGCTTGGTAATACTAATAAGTTGAATAAAATGTTCTCAAATAAGCAACAAATGTATGAAATATTATGAAAAAAATAAATTCCTTGTAAACAAAACTTTTCAAAAAGTAAAGCCACCAAGGCCAATTCATTCTACATAAGAACAAAATAACTTTTCAGATAATAAATTAAAATCTTTTGCATAAATAAACTCAACTTTGCAACATATAACCTATAACCACTATAGAATCAGCCCATTTGAGATTATAATGTGTTTAATGCAGCTTTGCACACATTAGTTTACGTTTTACAAAAGAAACTTAAAACGCATGTCTCATTTGCATAAATTATAAACTGAAAAAACCCCAGCTCGCTCCTTTTGTGCTGATGCTGCTTCTTCTGTGGGACTAAAGGACACTCAGACTCAGTGGATTATCTGTGTTCTTTCTGTGGCAGAGGGAGGAGTTGCTCAAGGTGAGTTTGTCCTGGGCGTATATCGCGTTGGAGAAGCTGAGCCTCCGTGTACCTGCACATGTTCTGGCAGAATGTGAACACACAGAAACTGCACACACTCCCTCGTGCACAGGCCTGTACCGAACCGAATGTCCCATACTGAAGCAGTGTGGTACAATACATGTACAGTTACACCCCTAGTCATTGGTATTTTATTATTCCTAATAAACACTGCAGTGATGCTACAGTTTACTGTCCAAATAGATAAGAGTGATATAATGATATATGTGTCAATCATTTCCCAGGTTCAAAAATGGTTGCAAAAACATTTTGGCATTGTGAAGCTACAGGGATGAGATGCTCGGTAAATCAGGACTGAAATCGAGATGTTCATATCTCACTGGTCATGTATTTACACAAAATCAAACTTCTATAACATCATATTAATACTGTTTAGTTATTCTCGGAGTTATGTGATTCCTTTCTTTATTATACAAAAAGCACCATGTTTGTTTTCATACAAACAGATAAAGCATTTCTCTGATTGTCTTTATCTACCAGACAGACCCATCTGAACCTGTGGAGATGTTTTGTCTGGTTAGGCTCAGAAATTTGGGGGAAAATATTGGAAAAGTATCCTTAATATGACAGAGCACTCCTTTAATACCGTAAGATCACATCCGTCATCTGCCTGAACTCTGACCTCTGAACCTCTGAACTTGTGGAGATGTAACTGGGGCCCAGACTACACTTCTTTATATAGGAAAAAATAGTGTAGTTTAGCTGTTTAGCTTTGCATACGACTGAAACGTTCACATTCCGCACTCTTCCCTCTCGTCCCAATGTCTCTCTCTTTTTAATTTTATGATGATTATTTATTGTTTTGATTTGTTTGTATTGTGATTTTAATGTATTTCTTATTTTGTAAAGCTCTTTTAATTGCTTTGTGTATGCATTGTGCTATACAAATAAACTTGCCTTGCCTTGCCGTTTTGTCTGGTCAGAATTTTAGGGAAACATACCAGAAAAAACACCTTTAATATCATAGACGACTCCTTTAAAACTATAGTATCATGTCCTTATCTGCCTGTCACACACCCATCTGAAGGTAGATGTAACTTTGGCACAGACTACACTTCTTTGTACAGGACCTGGTTAGGCTCGGGAATTTTAGGGAAAAATATCAGAAAAAACATATCATCTACCTGTCAGACACGCCCATCTGAACGTGTGTAGATGTAACTCTGGTACAGATTACATGTCTTTGTATAGGAAAAAATGTAGTTTTGCCTGGTTAGGCTTGGGAATGTTAAAGAAAATAACAGAAAAACATCCTTGATATTACAGACCACACGTTTAATATTATAAGATCAAATGCCTTGTCTACCTTGTCGAACATGCCCATCTGAATGTGTAGATATAACTTTGCCCCTCTTTGTATAGGAAAAAGTGTAGTTTTATGTGGTCAGGCTCAGGAATTTCAGGGAAAATATCAGAAAAATATCCGTAATATTATAGAGCACCCCTTTAACACTATAATAAGATCGTGGGTCTTTAGTGCCTCAGCCAGCCCCCCTGTTCCTCTCAGTGTGTCTCAAGATGGGGGGCTACAGTGGCGGGTGGCACGGGAGCAGATTGTTATGCACGGCCAGTACAGGATGCCATCAGAGCTTGTGATTGGGAACCTTTGGAAAATGTCAAAGTGACACATGATTACGAATATTAAACAGCCATGTAAAGCCCATGATTACTGGATAAAAAGAGCAGAGATGACACGTGGGAGCCATCAGGAGACAGGATATGAATACAGGTCTATGTGGGCAAATTAACACAGAAATGATGCTTGCATTTGTAAACATTATATGGATAAAGAGATTAGCTACAGACAATTATATTTGAACTGTGGGTGTGACAAATATATATCAATGTAATTAAACATAATGCAAGATCACTTAAAGCAACACCATGTAACTTTCTGGAGGAAATTGCAAACTATACTTCAGGGAGATAGCCAGGTTTATTTTAAACTATACTCCTGGAATATTACAGTCAAGGGAACAACATTTCTCTGTAAATAAACAGGAAAAGACTCACCTCCAGATCAAATAAGAGTCGGGTCATGGAGACACCAGCCGCTCAGGGTAAGGGTATGTTTATCAGTGCAATAAAAGCAACCAAAATGAAAAGTTATTTTATTTTCGTCTGTTTTTTGCTGAAAAAGTTACATGGTGGAGCTTGAACTTACTGAATAAGTTGTTTTTGATGATCAGACACAAACATTACACACTCAACACACTCAAATCCAAAGACAGACAGCACAAATCTGGTATAATTTGTGTTTAAAATGTTATTTCCTGAGCTTGTCACTACATGAAGTAAAAGAAGTGCATGTTTAGACAGAGCTGGACCACACAGGACTATTTACTCAGCGACGAGTGTGAGGAACCTTCAACATTGTATCGGCTTTTTAAACTTTAAGTCAAGTGTGTTATTGATCTTAATCTTATTCTGCAATGGAGCACTAAAAAAGAAATATTTAAGTAAGTTCACATCACTCAGATAATGAATGTTTAACTTAATTTGAGTATTGAGTTGAGTAAAATGATCAGCCAATGTAATTTTGTGTTTGTTTCTTTTAATTTATTATTCAAACAATGTAAGATTTAGTTTCTTCTTTTAAATGCACAGTTGTTTTCATGTTGTCTTTAGTGTAACAATATGGATTTTTTAATTGAAGTCCAAATAGGATTGTTACATTGGCAAATTCATTTTTCAAGTGGAATTTACTCAAATCAATGATCACATTTTCATAATTCGAGTAATTCTAACTTGGAGAGATTTTACTTTTTGCAGTGCATGATGTCATATGTCCAAGTGGGAAACAAGAGCCGGTTTCTCCTTTTTATCATGTATTTTCACGAGGATAATATCCAAATAAGAAATCCACAAATCTTCAGCTGAACATAACATTTATTTTAGGCCCTCAAACCTGTAATAACGCCACTATTTCCATATTATTTCATGGACCAGACATAAAGGGCCAGATGAGTTAAAGTCAGATCTTCGACTATGGTCAAACAACTCAGTATTTCCCAAACTGGCCGTATGACGTATGATGGGGCTCAGTTTAATTTTTATTTTCATTTCACAACAATATAATCCACTGCCAAGAAAGTACTTTTTTAGGATTCTTGTTCTGTTTGTCTGTAATATCCAAATAAGAAATCCACAAATGTTGAACTGAACATTACATTTATTTTAGTAAGGCCCTTAAACCTGTAATAATGCCACTGTTTCCATATTATATTATAATCAGTCAACCCGGCAGTCAATGCAATGTTAGGATTAGCAACATGGACTGCATTAGTCAGTCAAATTGCTTTTGTGTAGAGGCAAACTACAAAAATATCCTTAAATCAATATATTATGTCATGTTTTCCCCCATTTGATTATTTTATGTTGATCCAAAGCAAAACAATTTGTATTAATTTAACATGACGTGTATCTTAGAGGTGACATAATATATTTATTTGGGGTCAGCGTTTCATTTTTGAGTGTTTTTTTGTTTTCAAACTATAAAGTAACTTACATTGCACAAAGCCAAAAGCTAATACACAAATCTAAGGAATTTTGAGTGGCTCACACAAACAAAAACATATTTTTACACAGAGGCAAAGTTCAAATGTGGTCAATGCCCAAAAGTAAACAAGAAGGTAGAAATAGCTGTTGTTGTGTCTGTACCAGGAACATGTCCAAATGCAGCAGAAATGTCTGTCCCAAACACCACAGAGCCCAGAATAAAACCTGTAGGTGTAGCTATAATAAGATGTGTATTTGTTTGGTCCAGCCGTCGCCTCCGTGCCACCAAAGTCCGAGTTTGTAGTAAAAGCAGGACTTCACAGGAGCTCTTAAACATGTGGGCTCAGGCTCTGGACTTGTAAAGAGACTTATGGCTGTACTACACACTCATATGACCTCTGCCGCTAATATGACACAGATGACAGTGATTTCATTATCGGACCGGGCATTCTGAACTGTCATTTCCGTTGGCTCGTAGAACTGTGGTCTATCGTGCCCTCCCTTTGAGGTTTATGCAAAGCCGTAACAGCATTATGACCTCCGGAGCCATGTTTAAAAGAGATTCTGTATTTGTGAATGACATTTACAGTCTGGACCTTTTTCCAATATAGGTCAAATAGTGGTTAAATATTTTTGTATTATCGAAATAATTATGAATTTATTGATGAAAGGGTGATTACTATTTCATCATTTTCATTATGTTTTGAGCAGTTTGTCTGGTAGGAGAAGGTTGGGTTGTCATCAGATCCAATGGGACTGGGGTCACTGAAAAACAAGTATCCTGCTTTACCACCCACATAGGGCACAAGCACTGTGTAACTTTTCTGGTGGAGGGTACATCACCTGCTCGTCTCCATGGAGATTTGATTATTTTTGCATGGAGATATATTGCACAGTATGGCATTAAACAGATCTATTTTTTACAGATATACGCCTTTTTCAATGCATATTTTTAAGCAATAAAAACGAATTCCTTACTGTGAACACATTCCAGGCAATAACATGGCAATCCTCTACCTGCAAAAGTTACACAGTGCAGCTTTAAGTCTATATAAACAACTGGGAAGTGCATGGAAAAGCAGATTGCAAACACTCATGTGGCACGTACTATGTCAAGTTGTGGCATATGGTTGTATAATTAAAATGGTACAACCATATTCCACATTTCTATATGACACTTTCTTATGAGACACTCTTGTAAATGGCTTTTCATGTTCTATCCCGGAGACACATTTAAACCGGTCGAGGTCTGAGTCTGAGCAGCTCCCCTCTCGACTTCCAGATCTGTTTACATTACCTCTCGGGGACTGCTGCAATCCGTCCACAGAAGGAACTCAAAATAGGATGCATGTACGAGGCTCCACCGCTGGCTCCGAGCTGGAGAGATGAGTTAGCAAAATATAAATCAAAGTTCCTTATTGCTTATGTCAGCATTTAGTATGACCCAAGAGCATTTTAAATAAGCAGAAAATACGGCGCTGCACTCATGTATAATTGCTTAAATAAACACGGAAACTGTATGTTGAAATGAATCACAAAGAAAACATGGCACATACAAGTCCATTATTGTCAGTGGTGCGGATATAAGGTTGGCAGTCTGTAGATTGTGTGTAAATAGGAATTGCTACAATCGTGATTGCTATTGTCATATAAAAATCCTCTTCTAAAATTTATTAAAAGTAATATTACATAAGTTAGGCATTATTATATGAACAGAATATAAACAACAAACATTATAACAGAGGTTTTTAGACTTTATGTACAAGTACAATGCTACTCTCTAACACCTGAATCACGGACCAGACATAGTGTAATAGATGAGGCCAGATCTTCGACTATGTTCAAACAACTCAGTATTTCTCAAACTGGTCTACGGAGAATCATGGGGCTCAATTTAATTTTTATTTCCATTTCAGGACAATGTAATCCACTGCCAAGAAGGTACTCTTATTATATTATTGTTCTGTTTGTCTGCTGGAAAGTGTGATGTGCCTTAAATGATTCACATTATGGGGAAGAGGTTAGATCTACTTAACATTTTCACAGTACTTTATCATACTATTTAAAAATGTCCTCAAAATAAATAGATAAAAAAACTTGATGCACCGACGGAGATATAAAACACAAGATTAAGAAAGTTTATGGGATTAGATTGAGGACTATTGCAGGTTAGAGTCAAATATAGGAGGAAACGGTTGAAATCTGGACAATGTTTTTTAAAATCAGGATGTCGATTGCTATCCGGAAGCCATTTTCAGTCTGAAGATACTGGTGTGAGGAGCTATAGAGTTTACACTGCCCAAAGGGTGGAGGAGATAGAATAGCTCTGACTTATAGGAGGAGTTACCTTGCCTTAGTCTTGTTTACCGGCCCCGTATGGGACCCAGAAATTAGTCAGACTCCAGATGAAGCGTTATAAAGACGACCACCTATTTATCGTGAACTAGATGAATGACAGATTACATTTGAGGAAGAAATGAATTAACCAATCTGCTAATTCCAGTGCTGTTTAAGATCGAGTCGACCGACACTTTGGCAGAAGATTACATTTTGCGAGTCCTTCTAGCATTTCTAATTATATATTACTGATTCTAATACATATACATTCTAAAATCTGCTTTTTTATAATGTCCACGACTGAGCCACAACCCACCAGTTGTTTGAAATAACCCTTCCCTGGATGAATGCAACACGAGCTGAAGTATTTGTAGCTTGTTTACAATAGAAAGTGATAATATTATATCATTAAATAATTACATAATTTCCAATGTGTTATGGCTGGGTATGGTACAGTGTATTGAAGAAGGAGGTAAGTCGGATACAGAGAAAAATATATTGTCACCGTTGAAATTCTGAATAAATAAATCATATTTTTCCTTGTCCGGAGCAAGGTGACATGCAGTCCTCCTTTTGTCCCTGTATCGTGATCATGTACCAAAACAAAATTGGCCCAAAAATCACAAAATCGCCCCACTAGTTTGAGTTCCCATCCAGATCGGAGAGATTTGTGCCTACATTTATTTCATAAGTGATTTGTTAGCAGCACAAGTTTGGTGTTTGACTTTGGCTGTAGCTTAACACCGAAGACAGCAAAAGATATTTAGGTAAGTTCTTTTATGGGTATCTTTTGGTGTCACCAGGTCCAGGATGGTCTATTGTGGTTCTAGCAGGCAAAGTCCTCAAACACCCCGCGTCGCCCCGTAGAGTGGTGGGGGTGTGGGATGGGGTGGGGCTGTTGTTGGTGGGGCAGATTTTGTGGGTGGGGTATCGCTTGCGAATGGGGCATAGGCGCCGGAT
>KN494873.1:0-22688 GCA_000787155.1 Scartelaos histophorus | reverse complement strand
TACAACTGAGAGTTATTGTAAATGACCTGAATAAAGTTCAATTTATCCGACACACGTTTTATTTCTCTTATTGTGCCTTATAATCCGATGCTCCTTATGTGTGGACAATGACACAACTGACATATTATTTGATACTGCGCCTTATAATCTGGTGCACTTTATAGCCTGAAAAATACGGTAGTTAAAAGGTCCTATATTAGGCACAATAGTTTCTTGTGCCGTTTTAGCCGTGCACCTTATAAAAACAGACCTGGAGTTGAGTTTTGTTGCATTCACACGTTTGAGTAATCCTTTATTATCTCCAAAGCTCAAAATGCTCTGTTCCACCTTGTGATTACATGTAGTTTAGATGTAGTTCAAGTTAACAACTCCTTTCACCTTTTGTTTGGTAGAGATCCAGGGCTGAAACGAGCAATATGATTCTAGTGAAAGCGCATAGAGTTTAAAATCACAGCGGTACTTCATGTATCCCCATATGACATCACGAGATGAAACGGAGCTTTCCATGTGAGAGAAGAACTCATTCTAAATACGCAGGGTTTGTGTGTTAAACAAGTGTGAATAAAACAAAACACTACTCCAGACATGTTTTTGCTGAGGAAACATTATAACAGATCAGAAATAACCTAAAACGGGCCTAAAACAGAGCTGTGATAAGCTTTGAATACGTCCATATCAGTAAACATATTTCCCCATTTCTCTACTTTTCTCTATAGTTGTATACGCTCTGTCCTAAAGGCATAACAGTACTTCTCCAGAACTGAATCAGATCTGAGCCAAGTTCGACATTTCCAGCCAAATTAAATCCAACTGGACTTTCTCTTTAGTCGTGAACTCATGTGAATATGAACCAGATTCATAGAAGCTGACAGCCCCGTTACACCGAGGTCATTTTTGAACGTGGAATATCATTTAATGGGGGAAAAAAAAAAAAGAGAGCAAAGGTTAGGTTACTAGTTCTCCTCTTATGGCTTTGTTGTTGAGGATTAATGCGCATTGTGGGACCATTTTGCAAAAAAGTCCTTCAGATTCGATGAAAGTTGACAATTTATACTCAACCCGCATTGATCAAAAACCTTCAAGTTTTGCTAAAAGTGCACATTTCTACCTCCTGTCTCGGTTTCCTGTAACTTATTTTTCGGTCTCAAATGTTTAAAATATGATCATGGTCACGTAAAAGTCTCATCAGGTCATTTATAAAGAGAAAAGGTTAACCGTGAGAAGCACGATAATGTAGTACAGCTAAAATGGAATAAGTACCATTGGATAAGTACTATAAAATTAGTGTTACAAGAGATTAAAGAGCCAGTGTTTCTTTTCATTCACACGTTTAACACACAAATCCTGCATATTTAGACAGTTTTTGACATCATATGGTAATACAAGAAGTGCTCCACTGTGTTTTTAAACTCCAGGCCTGGAATTGTCGATCTCTACTGAACTAAAAGGTAAAAAGTAGCCATTAACTTGAAAACTAGCTTCCTGACATTTCTAAATTGAACAAAACGCATCTCCAGGTATGGTTTTGAGGAGGTACCAACATTCTAACAGCGTCTAGTGCACAAGAGACAATTTTGTGTAATATGTGACCTTTAAACTACACGAAAAACAAGAGTTTAGTATGAGGAAAAAAGGTGATTCATTATATAACTAATCACTAATCTCACCTCAGAGTCCATCCCTTGCATCTCGTTCTTCTCGAGCTGAAACTGCACGAAGTCATCGATGACGTGGAACAGTTCGGGGGAGATGGCCTTGAAGTACTTGTGATAGTCGTACTTCACGGCCAGAGAGGCAAAGATGGTGTTGTTGACGAGGGCGGATCGCAGGTCTGTGAGCACGCCGGGCGAGTGCTGCCGTGGATCTTCATAAAGGTGCTTAGTTATGAGGTAGTCTAGGATTGCATCGCCAAGAAACTCCAGCCGCTGGTAACAATCTGGAGAGAAGGGAAAATATAGTAAATCAGTAGTAGATCGTTGGTATTAGACCTGCCACCATCACACAGTTACATCTATTCATGCTGGAGCCAGTTTGTATTTAATTAAGAAGTTATTAATTTGATATTAACATGAACTTATTTATGATTACAGGTGCACTATGTAACATCACCTGCTTGTTTCTATGGAAATTCTCTGCCTGTAATGTTCCACAGTATGACATTTAACAACCTACTTTACCTTCTATTAATTTACAGGAGATTTTGTAGCGCAAAAATACCTAGAAAAACTTTCATTCTGACTGAGCGGGGTCGCCTCTCCACAGATCTGACCTGTAACTTTATCTGGTTTAGTTTCCATGAAGATATAAAGGTTAATGTCATACTGTGAAACATTACAAAGTGAATAATATATTACGATTTATCAGTATTACTTCTAATAGTTAGCTACATCTTCACAAGAATAAAATTGTATGAATCTGATTTAGATTTTTTTTTTTAAATTAAATTCATTTTTGTCAACATTTTAAAAAATGATCTGGATGCATTTTTAATTGATCTTGATCTGAAAATTGTGCAATGAAGTATCACGATACATCAGATTTTTCTTACGCCCCTAATAATTATCCCAAGTATAATTACTATAAAGATATCAATCTATTGTGTAAAATTAAAAACTTCTACTGCTCAATTTCAGATGTTATTACAACATTAAATGCATCAAATTATACACGTTGGTTGAAACTAATATTTTTAAAATACCAGATTTTGTGATTTGTTGGTTGAAAAATTAAGTGATAATGGATTTTTTTCATCAGTTTAAAAAAAAAAGGGAAACTTGAGTTGCTTTCTATGGAAGTTAACGCCCATATCAAAGCCCCCGTTGGATTCCATAAGTAAATTCCCACCATATAATTTCATTTTTACTGAATTTATAATAAAAACAGAGCCTAACCCTTTATATGTGAACCATGAGCCTTCAGTGGGGTTTTTGCTTCTTTTTTCTCCCTCAATAAATTATGGATTTAAAAATACAAGGAGGAATCCAGCTGCATTTTAACATACTTATGCAATTATATAAACCCACTGGATTCCGTACATCAAAATATGAGCTCCAAATGTTTAGATCAGTGGAAGCATTGGACCCAGCTGCTTCTCTTTAGCCTGTCCAAATATAACATGGACCCAAACCTGTGATGGTGTTGTAATGGTAGGAGGCGTGGGTGAAGGCCTGCAAAAGATAGGCCTTATTCTGAAACGTGTAGTTGATCTTCTTCTCGAAGTTCTCGAAGCCGGAGATGAGGTGGAGCAGGGTGCGCTGGGCGTGGGGGTGGTCCAGCATGCAGCGCGGGGGGATCTTGAGCCAGCCGTAGCCCAGGTCCAGAGCTTGGATGTGGTGGGAGGGGAGGAGGGAGCTGGGGCGGTTCTCCAGGATGCTCCTCTCCAGTGGTAGCACCTGATGACAAGACAACAGTGCGCAGCAGATGTACAAGCTGTTTCTGTTTAAGGCCTTTCAGATTTGGAGTTTGGTGGTGATTTTTAGTCCAGGGATAATTGTAACTTAAGCCCTTCTGGAAATATTATCCTCTTAACCTTTCGCCCCTGCCTCTGACGGCTTCTCCATACATTTATTCCTTTTTTTTTGTCTTTTTAACATGGTAGTAAATGTTTAATACCAAAATCACACCAAAAGATAATGGATTTACAGATTTTCATAGGGCTTTCATAACCAATACTTATTTAAATGAAGCAAAATATACACTTTTTTTTTTTAAATACATTTTTTCTTTTCTTTTTTTTTTTTTTTTTTTTAAGTTGTTCTGTGGGTTTTAGTTCAGTTCAAAAAACAAAAAAAAAGTTTCAGTACTCAAAATAGCGCCTATAAACTAGAAACTGACACTATTGTTGCATTGAATTATTCAGTAGATTTTTTTTTTTTACTGTAAAATAGCTTATAAATCTAAAGTTTTTATTGTAAAATTCAGATTTGGTGTTAAAACAATTCTTTACTTAAAAATAGGCCTGTCACCATAAATAATATATCAACTTTCTTCACATTACTGGGACTTTTTTTTGATATTTTTAGGCTATATGATAAGATTTGAGCTGTAAAAGGTTGAACTAATCACTTCTGACTCTTTGTACAGACGCAAACTAAGTACTACAGTGTTTTATTCTTCTAGAGCTCAATATGGTTCATTTAGAAAAGTTTGTGGTTTAAATCTGCTCTTAGGTGCATAAATGAGTTGCAATATTATAGTTTAATATCTATATTCATATAACACTTCAGATTTTGTTATTGTGACGGGGCTACTTGACGACATATTTTCGCTACACTTACCTCACTAAATGCATTGACGTCTCTGTAATATAGTTAAATGAGACAGGCTCAGAGTGATCTCACCTTGAGGCCCAGTGAGCACAGAAACATCTGGGCTGCCCTCTCTCCACAGCTGGTCAGGTAACACCCCAACAGCGCCTCCACGCAGTCCGCGATGCTCTTATCCGCGATGCACTGCTCCGTGTGAAGGTCGTACGAAATCGACTGCTTCCCCAGCTCCGCGCCGCAGTTCTCCTCCGAGGGGTTCCAAAAGCCCACCACGAAATCGTCCTCCTCTCCCGCTTTACTGGGGTCCAGGTAGCACATGGCATCCCAGGAGCTGTAGTCAAATTCCTCGGACGGGCCGCTGTGGGTGGACTCGGGCTGGTAGTGCGCGGAGCTGTGGGGTGGGGGCTTCTTGGGGGTCTTCCACTCGTATGGGGAGTCAGGGCCGGGGCCTGGAGGGGGGGTGGGGGTGAAGGTGCTCAGAGAGATCTTTTTGCCAAAGGCGCCGGAGCCCAGAAGCATGTTGTCGATAAACCTGGTGAAAATAAAAAGACAGAACATGAATTCACGCAATTGTCATACTTTAAGAAATATATAATTATTTTAAGAGCTTGAAAGAACTGAGTGATTTAACGAAAAATAAATAAAACTGTAATATATGACTGCAATGAATACTTGTAAACTCAAATGATTCACCTCTCACTGACAGTTTCACATATTTAAAAGTAGATTTTTTTTTGGACTGTTTTTTGTGGACTTCTACAAGATACACTAAAGCTCTCACTTCCTTTGTTTTTTTTAAAATATTGTTTTAGTTTTGTTTTTCCTCTTTTTTCCTAAGACAACAATTATTAAAATGCCAAATTAAAATTCCATAGAAAACTGTTAATTGTCCACTGGCTCTCAAGCAAAAGGGAAGTTTAAAGTTAAAATAGAGTTAAAATATACAGTTCTGACAAATATTTATAGGAGAATTACTCTGTGCTTATACTCTATTATAATACATCTATTTTGGGTTTTCTTTTTAGATTATTATTTTAATAAATTATAATAAAAGGAGTTCACATGAACTACTATATCGACACCTTCCTAAAAAAAAAAATCGCACAAGTCATTTTTTCAGGAAACACAAAAAAGTCCTCCCAAAATTGAAATTATGGGATTTTGTTGCCTAAGAAAACTTAGGCGATTATTTTAGAAAGGTGACGACAAGGGAGGCAGAATAAGCACAAACCTGAGACGATGCCTTTCTCAGCTGTACAGGGTTTTTGTAATAGTTAAAATTAAAAATAGAATAATTAAATAACATATGTACTTATGACAAAAAAAAACTAAATGTTGAACCTGATGTGCTCCTTGTAGTACTCCAGCTCATCCTCCATGTTGACTTCATCCTTTGGCTCGTCCTTCATCAGCAGCTCCTCCTCTTCCTCCTCTTCACACTCATCGTCGTCAGAGTCCATCCCGGGCTGGCCGTTGGACAGGACCTCCTCTTTGGGCTGAGAAATGCCAAAAACAAATATAAAATGCATGAGACCGGAAAACAACAATTTCTTATGGGCAATTTGCACTCAATTTTACTTAAGTGTTGTGTAAATTTCCATAAGCTAATCATTGTACTTAGTAACTGAATATTTATGGAAAAATCCTAATTTTCCTAACCCTAATATAGCTACCAACATTTTATACTTAAAAAAAGGCACTACCCCCAATTTTTATGGTCTAAAAAATGAGAAAAACTTGATTTTAAGCAGTTTGCAGAGGTCCAAAGTTATTCTTTACTTTCCTTTATGCATTCCAACAATTCAAATAATTGACCACAATGAGTTTATAAGCATTTTTCACAACTTTCAGAGACCAGAGCAGATTTTTGTCATCACAAAACTGCATCATCATCAACTAGCAAGCTAATCACGCACCTCCAGAATCTCAAAAACTTGATAATTAGATGCCAACATATCTGTACTTTCTCAAATACAAAAAATAACCTGGTACGATCCAAAAGTTCGACCATTTTTATTCATTTTGTATCATTTTTTTCTATTTGCTTCATGTTGTTTTTCTTTTTGCATTTGTTGAGCTAATGAGTCCAAGTAATGTCTTTCACGGATCATTAAAGTCCGTCTGTTCGCCAGTTTACCTTGAAAGAATTCCACACTTTTGGTCATAATACAAGACGTCACTGTGTAGCCTTTCCACCACACAAACAAACAGGAATTTTACAGTTGCTGCCTAAATTACTTCAATCCCAGTAGCTTCTGAACTCACAAAGTAGCTCAAAGACACTTACAATCTTTGTTTCCACAGCTTGATGTTATGATAAATGCGCCCTCTCCATTTGCCTATTCAGCTAATCATGTAATTGTCTTAAATATGTTTTTCTTGGGTTAAAGGCATATTATATCAATTTTGTGGAATAGAAACATTACATCCATTTTCCTTTCATTTACACCGGAGGAGTCGAGGATCTCTAATCAAAACAAAGGCAGAGGCAGATAAAGTTATTGCCTGCCCTCTACTGGTCACTTAAGAGTATTTCAGACTTTGCCCACCTCGTCTGAGTTCAGTTTGTCTGTGCTGCTCTTGTCCTGGTTGACCACGTATCCAGGGGGCAGCCAGTTCACAGGGGGGTCAAAGATGGACACCACCATCCGACTGGGCAGGCCCTTCTTCTTCCCCAGGCGGTACAAGTTACAGTTGCTCACCTAAAGTATATAGTACAAGTTGTATTATAATATGTGCGGCAAAGGCTCAAACAGCACATAGGGCTGTGGTCTGACCTTCTTGCTGCGCATGTAGCTGAGGCGCCCCTCGTGGGCATCGGGGTAGGTGCAGAACAGGTACGTGGTGATGGCGTGCTTCAGAAAAGAATCTCCGAGCATCTCCAGCCGCTCCAGGTTGAAGCCGTCGCTGGCGTTGGACAGGGTGAGGGCCTGCAGGATGAGCCCCGGGTTGGGCCCCAGGCTTTTGGGAGAGTCTCCTGCCGGAGCAGGACAAGGTGCTGTGGGGGCCCGGGGGCAGACTGAGGTAGCTTTATCTGGGAGATCTGAGGTCCTCCGGGTACAATCATCTTCAGGACAGGAGCGAGGAGCGGGCTGCACAGGAACTGAGGTAGTGACTTGTATTGATTCAGGGCTGGCCCGCTCAGCGGCGCTGGGCTGGGAGCGTTGGCAATTGTCATGTGGGTGAAGGTGCTCTTGTGGGTGGCCTTTGTCACACAGGGTGACGGTGGCAGTGCCGTTTGTTAGGTTCCTGATGCAATTTTCATCAGGCTCAAAGTTCATCTGAGGGTCAGAGTTCACTGGGGGGTCGGAGGTTTCAGTTACTTGGTGATTACAGTGACCTTCGTCATCCCCCTCACACGACTCAGAACAGGAGATATACGTCTTACTGTCAATGGATCTTTTCCAGCCAAAGTCGAGGTTGGGATATCTGCCAGACACACACACAGGGTTCATTTAAAGAGTGAATACAGCTTAACTCAGTTTATCCACCAGGAAGACAAAAAGGTCACTGGGTTAGGCACACATTATGTATAGGACTAAATATAGTAGATGTTTGTGTAGTGCTCCAGTTAAATACCTAAAGTCCGGGGGGAGGGTCTGGGAGCCCACCCCAGCTTCAGTGGCGGTCTGAGAGCGCAGCTCCTCTGCGATGAGGAGGCAGTGGAGGCGGTACAGGATACTGGGCAGACACACCGCCTTCCTCCACAGGGACGCAGGGATGGGGTGGATGGCACAGAGCTCGGGGACCAAAATCTACAAACACACATTTTTGAGTATTTAAAGGAACACGATTTACTGTAACTTTTCTGGTGGGGGAGCCGCTACATAGTTGCTTTGATGGAGATGTTTCACAGTATGACATTTCACTAGTCCTTCATGCATTTATTCAACAACATGTGTCATTTCTGCTCAAAAGTATCTTGAAAACACACATTCTTGGCTGCTTGTCTCTTTTTAGATACACACATTTAATGCCATACAGTGGAAGATTCCCAATTTCACAAAGTTCCATAGTGCAGCTTTAACTCAATGTATATATTGCAGTGGTCCATTACCTGTTTGTTCTGCAGACTCTCCCATTTGGCCTTTCTCTTCTCTGCACTGCTCAGGGGCAGAGCTTTGCCTTTTTGGTTCAGGTGTCGAGGGGTTAACAAGTTTAATCTGCAGAAACACAATGTCACTCAGTAATGGCACAAAGGCGAATCTACCAAATAAAGTGTTGATATTCTGACCTGGAGGAGGTGTGGTCCACATCCAGCAGTGGTTGGTTGAGGTTGGATAGGTCCAGGTTGTACTTGGTTTTGTAATACTCTGCAAATGTCTCATACTCCGGCGAAGGGAACTTACTCAGGGGCGTTAGGTCTGTGTACACATCGGCCACGTAGAAGCGGTGAGGCTGGTCAAAGTTACGATACCTGAAAGAAAAAGTTACAAATAATTTTTAAGTTTTCCAATTTTAACATTTTGTTTCCACTTAAGGATGTCAAGAGGATTCAGTTTATTGCCAATTGTGATTATTTATGTCATAATACAATCATAAGAACAAAAAAATCAATGCCAAAAAGTGATTTCATTTATAAGTGACTGATTTTCATGGTCAAAGTTACGATACCTGAAAGAAAACGTTACAAATAATTTAAACGTGATTTGCTACGTCACAATTTCTTATGTTAACATTTTGTTTCCACTTAAGAATGACAAGAGTGTCAAGTTAATTGCTAATTGTGATTATTTATGTCATAAGAACAAAAAAATCTTCATGAAAGTGATTTCATTAAAACATGTGATTGATTTTCTATATGATTTTATATTTATATTAGAAAAGTCAAGAAATATTTAGCTAAATTTTTCATTGTAAATAATTGTAATTTATCTTCCCACAATAACTAACACTGAAATTTGATACATTGACCCACACTTGACATAATTAAAAATGCACACCGTTTATCATCAGATCATGTAATTTTCTTGCATAAAAATTATATTACAACAGTAAACTTGGCATTTTTTCCCCAACATGTAATTCCCAGCCTCATCCATACCTTGGAATGATGACGGCGTCCTGGTAGTCCTCCAGTTTGAAGGTGAAGGGGGTCTGTTTGGTGTACTGAGTGGTGGGGATGCCAGTGCGCGCCTCAGACTTTTCTATGTCCTCCATGAACTTAAAGTCCATATCCAGAGTATTGGACTCACCAACTAAAAAGACACAAGATGAAGAGAAAATATTACAATAAAATGATTCAATTGAAGACCCGTTTATGCAACATTTATGATATAATAGCCATGAAAATACTGTTAATCCCAGTAAACCACTTTCTAAATTAACTGTGTATTGTAAATAAATCGGCAAACAGAATTTTTGGAGAAATGGTGCCTCGAATGTAGAAGAATAATTTAATAGTTTGTCCAAACCATCATAAAATGTCTTATTATAGTAATGAGCAAGTTTCAGCGGCTCATGGACTCACCGACATTCAGAGGTAGAACACAGTAAGCAGAGTCGGCGAGGACAGGTTTGAACTCGAGGGCGGGTTTCTCCAGACGCAAGATGTGGGAGAAGATGTACTGATGCAGCCTCGTGATCAGATCCAGCTGCCCCGGGGTCAGAGTGAAGCCGGACTTCTGCAGCTCGATGGAGATGGTCACCTCTCCAGAGCGAGTGTACACAGGGAAATGAGGGATCTACAGAAAAAAGAGAGGTTAGAGTTGGTAACATAATATACAGTACTGTCCAAAACTGTGATATTGCAAAGTTATGGCATGATTTTCTTGAAGACAACTGTTGATTTGAATTTTATACTTATTTACTCATCTGCTTCTTCTGAAAGCTACAACCATCATGACCATCTGATCCTTACTCGAGGTATAGGTTTGGCGGTGAGGATCCCGAAACATCTGGTGGTGTCCTCAGGGGGGTACAGCTTCCTCCTCCTGAAGTTTAGCTCATCGGGCAGAGGAGTCGTGAGGACCATCCCGATCACATACAGGTAATAGGTCTGTCCTGGCATAGCATAACTGTCTCTCAAACACACTGGTATCTAAAGGAGAAACGGAAGATTACAGTGAAACATCTAAACTTTGTCATTGTTGGGCTTCAGATCACAGCAAATACACTTATGACCTGCAGTGCTTAAAAAGGAGCAGCCAAAATGTAATTTAATAACAACAAACAAAACAATTATGCCTTTTTTAGTGTTGGGATAGCACACAGAAGACCCCAACTTTTACAAACAGGCGCCGTGCAGGCCAATTTATCAACTGACGCCATCTTAAAACGACATTTTCAATCAAATGGAACAAACAACAAAACTTACGGCTTTTGGGTAACACTGCCTCCTCTTGGTGGAGCCGGGTCGTCCTGGGACACTGGTCTCCTCCTCGTCGTGAAGGTCCAGCTCCTCTTCGTACTTCACCGTCTCCTTTCCCACAGGCATCAGGTGATCGTCCAGCTCCCCTGAGAGAAGAAAAGGGTGCGTCATGTTTTAATGAAGGCAAAAACGCCACGTGTGTGTTAATATTGCACAAGCTAAAATGTTCTTTACCTATTTTGTGAAGCTTCTCACAGCACATTAATGCAACAGCTTTCTCGGCCAGTCGAGCACAGTTCATCACCGGGCCCTGTCACAAAACACAATGATGATTACACCCTAAATCTGAAAAGTCCTTCTCAATAGGAATCAAATGAAGATAATAGTAATTCTAAGTTTTCTTACCTTCACTGGGGCTCGCAGTGGGGAGTTTATGGGTAAAAACAGAGTGGACTGGAAGCGCCCGTCTTTTGTCTCTACAGTTTTACATTTGGGAGCCAAGTGTGTGAAAGGGTCACTGGGCAGCCTGGCACAATATCTGAGCAAAAATGTTAAAATCGTTAAGAAATAAACTAATCAAATGAGTTTTCCCGCCACACACATTCAGTTACATTATATTCTGTTGCATTTTTACCTGTTGATGTGCCCGATGGCCGTGTTAATGGTGACCCGGGGGCCTCCGTCTTCAGTCCGGAGCACATACGGAGGGAGGATGTTGTCGTCGTCCAGAATCTGCTCCACTTCAAACTCTCCAACTTCCACCGACTTTGAGCATTTGTTTCTCAAGATCTAACCACGTAAGAAAAGCAGTGTTAAAGATGGATATCGTCACCTTCCTAAAATAATCGCCTAAGTCACATTTTGCCTACTTTTTACTTAGGCAAAAGCTATAATTTCAGTTTTGGGAGGAGTTTTTTGAGTTTCCTGAAAAACCTGAAAAAATGACTTATGCGATTATTTTAGGAAGGTGTCGATATATAATGTGAACATGAGGCTAAAAAGAAGAATAAAAAACATGTTTCCTTCATAAAATTGCATCACAGTATTTCTGTTCAGCTGTTTTATCAACTGTATTAGTTTGTATTGATTTTATTTTGGATTTGACTTACTGTTTCCAATTATTTTGCATCATGGATCAATAAAGTTTGTCTGACCCATTTTTCAGTTGTGCTCGACTGACAAACTCCCTTATTAAACAGGAATTGTTGGTCTTGTAATAAATTCAATGCAAGTTTTTTTTATTTTAACAATTATTCAACAATTGTTAGCAGATTTTTTTATTTAAATTTACTTCAAATTACCATATTACAATAAAATGCATGAACCTTTTTGTGCGTGGGGAACTAATACATTAAAAAAACAAACCCACGGACCTTCTCTATGGCCTTGTACGTGGTGAGATCCTCCTCAAAAGCCTTGGTTCTCTCGCTGTCCGCTAACATGATGTAATTGGACACAGGCGCCCGGGCCCTTCCTTTGGACTGGACGTAGGACCTGTACTCCGTGGGCAGGTCGAACCGCACCACCAGGTTGCACTTGGGGATGTCCACGCCCTCCTCCACGATACTGGTGGCGATCAGCAAGTTGGTCTCATGAGCTCTGAACTTTCGGAGAACCTGCAAAGACATTTAACATTTTTTTAAAGAAATGATTTGGGCCACACATTTTTTTAAACGTTGCTGATGACATTTTGGTCAAAACAATGTAAAGTAGTAATTTAATGAAGTACTAAAGGAATTTTAATTTTTTTTAGTTTTGTTTAATTAATGCAAAACAAGTAACCCCCAGTTTAGCATTTTAATTCAATGTAAAAATACATAGAGATATCGAATACATACATATAATATACAGGAGCAGGGAAGATTAAAATTGCTGCTTTTGCTTTCTTAAGTTAGATTTACTGTTCTGAGGCTTGTTATGAGCAACTAATTACTACACGATATACGGATATACAAGTAAAAATGTATGGATGAATGTTGTTTTGATGTGTGGAATACCTAGAGAAACATTACACAATTAAATTACATTCTCACTGTATTTAAGAGATTCCCGTTTTAGGAAAAGAACAGATTTCGTGCAGAGTCCGTACCTCCTCTTGCTTCCTGAACTCCACTTCCATCTGTTTGTTGCGAGGCTGGTTCTTGCCGATGCTGTGGCCTGTGATGAAGTTGCTGCTGATGTAGGCGAGCTCGGGGTCCTGTTTGCCCGCCTCTTTGATAAGACTGAAAGGAAAAATAAATAGTAAGGCGTATTCTGGCTCAACGCAAAAAAGCCCAACAGATGCACTCAATTTATAACACTGACAACAGGAAACCAACGCTGACCAACTTCAAATCATGTCTCACACAAAAGGAAAACCGCGTCTCCGAGGGACTCTTTAATTTGGTATGGTAAGGATCACTCTATTCCCCATAGGTAAATATGTCTTAGGCATTTGACTCATCCTTCAGTGGGTGAAAAGCAGTGCGAAATAACACAGACCCTTCTCCAAAACTTCATATGGAGCTTTTAAGTCCATTTCTTATTCATTTTTCTCATAGACTTTCCAAAAAAAATGCAATATTAAAAAGTTTGAAAGCAAAGGGTGTGCAAAAATATAGATATAACGTATCGTTTAATGTGATATAGAACCGATATTGGGGGCTGCTGTACCGATATATTGGCAAGAGTATTTTTTGGTATATTTTACCAAATTATTTTGTTACAGTGCTTCAGTTTTGTTGCTTGTTTAGAGGAAGGAAACTTGTTTATGCAACACATTTGACATTTTCACTATTTTGATGAGTAAAATGGCATTTTTCATATTAACTTTTCATATTAACATATTTACTAAGACTTTTATTGTCACAGCCATGATTTGGCTGTTATTTTTAATTGAACCATATCGAATAGTTTTGAAATATATCACATCAAAAGTGCACTGTATCTAGATATGAATTGTATTGTGGCCTTTGTATCGAGGTATGCATCATATCGGCAACTTCTTAATGATGTCCAGCCCCATCGCTCTGGGCTAAAGGGCTATAAAGTACCTAATGACCACTAATGACCAAGATCTATCGTTTAATTAAAATTAGTTTCTGAAACTTTACAAACTGCCAAGTTATAAAAGCATTTCGACAAAACTTGCGTTTTAAATGGACATTTCACATTATGGATACTATTTACCATGTAGCTGGTTAGCCTGCTTTGCCTTTGAACTCAGAATATTTTAATTTTCACAAAGTCTATGGGAAAAACTAATGGAAAATTTAGCTCAGTGACCAACAGCTCTGGTTCCTGTTGAGCTCCATACATTAAATGTTTTGAGATTTAGTTCTTTCCTTTGAAGTGCATTTAATTTCTGTTGTGGCCATTTTCACAGCTTAAGAGCGTTGATAGATTCCTCTAAGTGGGTCTTTAACAGTCCAGGTATTGCATTACATGACACAATGAAGAACTGAAGGCCAGAGAAGATAACAGAGCGTCCTTACCGGTTCAGGACCACAGCGGTGTACCTCCTCTCCACAAAGATGATCCCACACAGGATGTTGGTGAAGGGCGAGGGGAAGTTCGCCTCAGGTCTCTCTTTGGCCTCCACCTCCTCATCCTCGTCTTCGTCCTCGGAGTCGCTCCAGGACACGTAATTATCCTGGTTACGATTATTGTACCACTCCACGCTCTCGAACTGCTGTCTCTCAAAAGGCTTGTATTCGTGCAGGATCTCCAGCAGTCGCAGCACCTTGGGCGTGACAAACTTGAGGTCCAGGGAGGCGGGGGAGAAGTGTTCTTCGCACAGAGCGTGGATTTTTCGGAGGATGGTGTCCGTGAAGAGGAGGAATTTTCTTGTGAGCTCCTCTTGTTCGTGCTTGATGTACTTCTGGAGTTCGCGGACCATAATTCCAGCAGCTTTATCTGCGCACCACGGCCCCAGCACCTGCAGCACCGCCTGGCAGTCTCCCAACACCTGCACACGGTGAATACAAACAGTGCTGTAACTGACTAAAACTACTTAAAGCTGCCCTATGTAACTTTGTTGGGGGTTCATCTCCTGCTTGTTTCTATGGATACGTCACTGCTCTGCCTGAAATGTTCCACAATGTGACATTAAACAACCCTACATTTATTCAAATTACAGGTGGTTTTACTGCTCAAAAATACCTAGAAAAACAGGCATTCGGACAGTGACTTTTTGGTTGAGGGTCCGTCACCTTCTTGTTTCTATGGATACGTCATTGCTCTGTTTAGAATGTTCCACAGAATGACTTTAAACAGCTCTACTTTACATTTATTCAATAATATGTAGTGTTATTGCTCAACAAAACCAAGAAAAACAGGCATTCTGACTGTGAACAGGGTCGCCTCTCCACAGATCTGACCTGTAACTTGGTCTGGTTTGGTCTCCATGGCGATGAAAGCTTTAATGCCATACTGTGAAACATTCCAGACAAAGGCATAAAATTTGAAGAAAAGTAACAAAATGCACCATTAAGGCCAAGACAAAGCAAAAAAAATATGTTTTCTCTATAAAAATGTTACCGCATGAAGCTAAAGCCAAGCATATATTGATTTTTGGGGCAGTTCTCCAAGCTTGTATTTTAATAGATGATGAAAGAGCCGCGGTGATTGCTTTAGAGCCCATTTTTCAAACGGTTTTAAAAATAACAGAGAAATGTGCTTGTTACATCAGCTCTTAAAAAGGAAAAAAGGAACACGGCCAAGCTAGAGAAGACATATTTATACAATTATGACAGACAAAAATAGCTGTAATTAGGAGTGTCTGTGTAATCCCTCAGTCATCCACGTAGGTTCCATTCAACAGAAGATGTAATTCTGTCAGCTGGACAAGTTTCTGGAATAAACATATTTCACCACTAATTCAAGATACAAATACTCCTTACTACACACAGCCAGGACAGGGCTTTGATATTATGAGGATAGTTCAGAACAAGCTTATCCATGAGTTTCAGAACTATTAAAAATGAAGACCTATAGCGACCGATTTGAAATGCTGCATATTACCAGGACTATTTCGAGTTAAGTCTGTGTTTTAAATTAAACGGAGCCTGCCCCCACCTGTTTGGAGATGAAGGTGGGGTCCCGGTCCTCTCTGGACACCGGGATGTTGCAGTCGTTGAGAAAATGCAGCGCTTCATTGAGCTCCTTCTGCAGGCGCGACGAGAGCCCACTCCTGTCCACGTACGGGCCACAGTCCAGGACCACCTCCCTGGGCTGGGAGGCATATCTACAAATACACACAACATGCATGAGTCACAATTCAAATGTCAAACTCTGCGTCGGTACTAAGTGAAAGTCCTGATAAGTTTGATTTTTTTATTGTAATTTAGTTATCCTAAAAGTATTATTTTCCTAAAGATGCATTTTCTAACTTCTCTGATGAAGGGCCCGTCAATTTCTTTTCTCCATAGAGCCGTTATTGCTTTGTCTGAAATGTTACACAGTATGGCATTAATCCCTTCTGTCTTCATGGAAACTAAACCATATCAAGTTACAGGTCACATCTGTGGAGAGGCGACCCCGCTCAGTCAGAATGCCTGTTTTTCTAGGTTTTTTGAGCAATAAAACTACATATTATGAAATAAATGTAAGGTAGAGCTGTTTAATGTCATACTGTGGAACATTCTAAACAGAACAATGATGTATCCATGGAAACAAGAAGGTGACGGACCTAACCAAAAAATTAAAAAGTGCACCATTAAAAGATATATTTCTAATTATCAATACAAATCAAATGACTATCGAGAAATATCAACTGTCAGTGAATCAAATCCATAAAATTCACAAACTTTCCCCAGCAGCAAAGTGCAAAATAAAACAATTAATAATATTAGTAGTAAATGCTATGATAAGCAAGGGCATACATTAAAAGCAATATACTTTTAGTCGATTAATATAAGGGTATCTTTTTTTACACAAGCATAGCACTTCTAACTATAAAGTGTAGTACCGGTCCAAGACGACAAGGTCTGTGGCAGTTTCAGCGTTGCTTTTGAGGATTTGCTCCAAATTCTGTATTTTGTGCTCGAGCTCCAGTGGGTCACATTTCCCGTTGAGAATAGAGGCTGTTAGACCCAGGACACGAGGGCTTCCACAGCCTTCAAAAAGCTAAAAGCAAAATAAAGGGTACAAAAAGTGACACGGTGAACCTCAAAATATCAAATACAAGCAATAACTGAAGAAGAAAGTATTTGTGCCATAATAGTTTAAACAAAATCTATTCAAATACTCAGAATACTACCGAATAAAAAGAGTAGACGGATCTTTACCTTCATCACCTCACAGTATGGGTGCTCTGTAATGGCCAGGTGACAGTCATCAAATACGACCAAGTTGATTTTTGACAGCGGTAAGATTTTGTTTTTTAAGATGTGCAGGAATATATGACATGTCATCACCAGCACCTGATAAAAAATAATAAAACAAATATATTTAAAAAGAGCAACTGTCAGAGGAGGGTTCTTAAACATTAATTAAAAAATCTAAAACAATAAAACGTCATATTGTAAGCAGTGTGGAAGTATAAACCCTGAACATGTGGCCCAAACAGAGGCTGGCTCACCTGAGGAAGATACATCATTACAGGAGGGGGCGGGACATATAGATTTAGCCACGCCCCTTCGCTTTTCAAGTTAAAAGGGGAAGCTCACATTTTTAAACTTTGAAACAGAAACCTGGGTCTTTTCAGGTTTGGGTCAAGCAGAAATCTCATACCAAAACTTATCTGGCTGATAATAACCGCATTTATTTTATAAAGGATAGCATTACTGATCATTTTAGTATGCATTTTCAGAAAAGAAAAGTGCATTAGGTCATTTTTAGATAATGACACATTTTCAACCACTCACTCAATTGATTATGACTAACTTATGAAACTAACAGACAAATCAAGCAGCTCAAAGTATTCAAATGGAAAGATATGTGAATACTGCAAAGTTTTACCAAAACCCCAATTCACAACATGCAGAAAATGCATTAAGAGTCATGTTAGAATGATGTTACCTTATTAAAAATCATACCCAGAGTTGTGTTTTGTTTAGTTTCATTCTCACATGTTTGATTAATCCTGCATTATTAGTCTGTCTACATCTCCCAGTGCAAAATGGTCTGTTCCACCTTGCATCATGAAGCAGTTTTCAACTGGACAGCTACATTTTCTCTTTAGTTTAGCAGATTAGCAATTCTTGTATGTCTGTATTCCTGTAGACAATTCCCATATGACATCACAAGGTGGAACAGAGTGTTTTCCGTTTGAGAGAAGGCTAAATAAGCACAATTGCAAGCAAAATACAACTCCAGCTATGTTCTTGATGAGGAAACAACATTATAACACAGAAAATACTACAAAATGGGCCTTTTATTATCTGGCTCTGACTACAGACTTATTGCACCCACCTGATTCTCTCTGATTTCCTGTCTCCATCGCTCATCGCTCCACTCTGAGGTCTGCTCCACGTCAATGTACTCTCCCACCTGGAGGTCAGAGTGCGTTCGGACCGCCGCTGCCTGGTGAATCACAGATGCGGCTGCAAAACACAGAAATCGGTTACAAAATATGACTAAATTATAGAGAAGAAAGATTCCTTATAACAACGCATTATAATCTCCCAGTGTGAAGCCTTTTATCTTCTGTTGCAATACCTGAGTTCACAAGAAAAACGGTCCTCTTTGCATTTTCGTCATAGTGTCCACGGATTTGGTGGGAGAGCTCCTTTGTTAAAAGTACTGCAATAAACGTCTTCCCTGAGCCAGAATTCAAGCAGACGATAGTATTATGTTCAAGAGCTGCTTCAAGAAGTTCTACCTGGAAAATGCAAACAGACAAATTATCAGTACAAAAAAAAATACTTTATTCATTATTTGGACCGTCTATAAAAAGTAGGGATGAGATAAAAAGGACTAACATTTTTATCATGATAAAAAGGGTAGGCAATAATCTTTCATGGGGCATTTTATCTTATCCTGACAATCGCCAACAAAGATAGTGGCCATTTTATCACCAGAATGTGCAGAAGAAGAAGCAAGTTATCTTCGTTTTCTGCTAGATCACTGTCGTTTTCACTCATGTCATAGTACAATTGTTGTTTAAATATGGAACTCATTCATTTTATTAAAAGTATAATTAACAATAAGCATTTTTAAACTGTCAGCAAATTTAATAATTGTCAAGATATAATTGTAATTGCATATTTCCAAGTGACAAAAAGACACAGATATAGACAGAATTGTTTTTCACAAGTAGACAAGGATTTATTATTTGATAACTGAGGCACAGGTTCTTAAAGAATTGAATTGAAATGAAGAACACATCATAATATTTAAGTAAAGTAATTAATGGTGGGCAGGGAACAATGAAACTGAAAGACATTACATAAATGTGACCTAAATTTTTATGAATTTTGATAAGAATTTTATCGTCTCTGTAAAAAGTACATTTTGTCCCAGATCGTACTCGTCCCTTATACTTATAACTGGATCACATTACAGCACAATGCTACACGTGTTACTGAGACATGACTTTTGTACAACATGAGAGTACATTTTGACTTTGTGCCTTCCCTTCTGTCGTTGATCTCACCTGATATTTCCTTGGTGTGTAGATGTTATCATGGATAGCCTCCTGCTGCCATGGCAACCCAAAGAACGGCCCCATGGGTGAGGAGGCGGGGGTGACCAGCTGGAGGCCGGCCATGATCAAACTCTGGAGGTGAGGTGCTCCTCCAATCGGCCACTCTATCTCATTTCATCGTGCGCCTCTTTGGAGAAGTTCACTGGTGCCAAATATAAAAAATTATTTATTATTACAAATTTTAACAGCGCGCATGCTAATTATTATCCTTTATTTTCCTTATAAACACTCACAGAATATGACAGAGGCTTCCTGGGAGAGCAGAGAACACAGAATCTGCACTCCATGATTAATGTCTCTTTAGCAAAGTCTGATGCACCACGACATTTGACTGGGATGAAACCTGCAAACACCAAATGTATTAAATCAATCACATAATAACTATAAATAACAATGCATTAGTCGCATATAGAACATATCCAGACGCTCAAAGTCCCTTTACATTGTCATGCATTATTTATTCTCTCTAATGGTGGTAAGATATTTCTGTGCATCTGTCCTAGTAGGACTGCAATTAGCAAATCACAAAGCACCAGATTTTCATCCACAAACAAAATTACACTGTCTTCTGCGCAAAAACCCTGTACTTTAGAGCTGTACAAACATGTTCTGAAATGTGATTCTTGGTGTAAGAATCAGCAATTCAGATTTCAGTCTCAGTTTTTGTGAAATCTTCATTCTTCTGTGAACAAAACTAATCACAATGTTTGTCAGAAAATGTTGAATATATTTTTCCCAAATCGTGCACCTCCATGTCATAGGGTAGACTGACAGAAACGAGCCTGTCAAATACTCCACCATAATTCACTCATGAACACCACAAACAAGATGGATGAATGGACTTGCCCAACGACATATCAACAGCACTCATGAGAGATGTGTGAGATTTGAGAGAATTGTGTATTTTATTAAAAAACAAAGGGCTCACCTCCTATAACAAATCATATGTGGCGTAGACAGTGAATGGCTTCAACAGCTCTGCAAAACAGAACAAAGATGATTACAGCTCCTATTGATTTTATATGACTTTATTTTGTCTCATTACAAACACACAATTCCTTCCAATACACTACTATTCTGAACATAAAGAACATGCTTATACTGACAGTGAGATAGAATTAGCTTTAGATCTTTTGATAAAACAGACCAAAGCTGATTATGGACAAAATAGAGATGACTGAATATGGAACTCAAATAAAACATTATTACGGTAACTGCACAACTATTAACACAGTTTAACATCTGAATACAACTATCTGAACCAACATAGACACACCTGCCTGTTTTTCACATGGTGTTGACACTGAGCTTGAGAAGTTAAATAACTGCCTTTAGGTCAATAAGTGCATTCTAGCCAGACACAGCACCTGATAACTTATCAACCTGACCTCAGCACCAGTCTGATACTCTGGGTCAGTAACATGGGAAATATTTACTATTTCTACAATTGGTGCCTGAGTGGTGTGTTTAAGGTCAAGTATTACTGAATTTTCTGATCTATGCAATGTTGTTTCCTTATTAAAGCATATCTGGAGTTGTGTTTTCTTTCATTCACACATGTTTGACGCAAAAACCCTGTAGATTTAGGGAGCTTTTCTCTCAAACAGACACCAACTTGGTCCACCTTGTGATGTCATGAGGTGCTCCACTGTGTTTTAAACTCTATACACCTTCATTAGAATCATTTGGACGATTTCAGCCGTGGAATTGTCTATCTCTACCAAACAAAAGGTAAAAAGTAACTTGAAAACTACTTCTTTGTGGCATCACAAGGTGGAATGGCGCATTTTGAGCTTTGGAGACAAAGACAGACTGTTAATAAAAGATTATTAAAACATATGTGAATGAAATCAAGCAGAATGTCAAGCTATGTTTTGAGGTATCAGCATTATAACATGTCCTAAAGCTCACATAAGTTAATTTTGCTTAATATAGACCTTTACTAAAAGCTACACACTCATATCAAGCAGATGGAAATATAATGAATAAACACAAGTAATATGACCAGGTATAAAACAATATCTGTCCACTACTGTGAAAAGATTATAAGGTCCAGAATCCTTTGGCCTAAGAATAATTGCTGCAGGACCACAACATACCAATGGATAAACCTAGCATTTGATATTGTTACAATAAAACAGGCTATAAATATGCAAACACTGATGTCCTAAATCCAAAATGATCAAATTACAACCTATTACACTCTGTAAGTAAGCCAGACGTCTACTGATCGTCCTGTAAATGCAAGACCTAGCATAGACAGCTAATGTTAAACCAAAATCAACTCGCCATAATGAATTTATTCAGTTAAACCAGGTATCAAGACCCACAAGCTCGCAATTTTACCCAAGTTGGTTTGATTCTTATGTTGTAATCGAGGATAGAGCACTAAAAACCGCGGCTTTAGTTGAAATTTACGGCGCGTAATGGGAAGCTACCATGCACCATCATGTCAGTGAGCCAACTAGCCTCAGAGCTAACAGCACGCTAGGCCAACACATGCTCCAGAAATGACGAAAACTCAAACCATACACGTCGAAACGCGCTCCTACCTTACGTTTGCTGTTTGATTGATCGTCTTGGGTGAATAGGAGTAAATACATTCGTGGATCTGCTCGCTGCCATTCACTGAGGCTGTCCCGTTTTTCTCACTGCTGCACGGTGGGACCACTTCCTTTCACCTGGGCCTCCGCTACGCAAAAACACCTACGTAACTTACGTAACGTCGCATTATTTACGTTGAAAGACGCAGCGCACGTGTAAAATCATTTTCTTCGTGAATCCCGAGGCTAAGAAATGTGCAGTGGTCATCTGTCACTGACCTCGTTGAAATAGAAACCAAATACGTACCATTTTATACACTTATTGGACTTTAATTGCTTGGAAATTGTTTTGTTTTTACTAGACATTCAAATAATAGTTACCAAATAAAAAATGAGCCTATTTTATATAGACCCTTTGAAAAATTGTAAACAAAAACATGATAAATTCCGGAATGGGGACAGATGAAGGCAAAAATGAAGGTGAACATAATGTGACTTTCATGGGAAAACGAGGATTCATTTCATAATGTTATAAATTCTGATAAATTTATGATAATTTGGAAAATGAAAATCTTTCAGATACATGTGAATGATATCAGAGCACAGTTTAAAAACACTTAGAATTGTGTTTTACATTATTTGTTTATTTGATAAGAGATTATGATCGACACTAAGCTTTTATACCAAAGCAAAATCCACATTTTGAGGTTTTACTGGACAAAGGCTTACAGAGATGTTGAGCCTAGAACAGTTTTTCACAGACATGTTACACATTTCATCATAAATTATACTTTCTGTGAAACCCAAATACTATTTTTGGGTTAGAGAAGCAAAGTAAGTGATCTGTTGCTTGGGAATTCAAAATAGTTGCTTATTTTTTGTTATAATGTCATAAACCCATTGGCATTTAGGGCAAGGTGTCCCAAAATATTGACATAATTTTA
>KN494872.1:2033-17170 GCA_000787155.1 Scartelaos histophorus | reverse complement strand
TTAAAGGTGCACTGTGTAACTTTTTAGAGGAGCGTCCACCACCTGCTTGTGTCCATGATGTTATCGCTTTGTCTGCATCTCAATAAACACACCTCTAACATTTTGTGTTCCTATTGGTCAAAATACTTTGGAAAAATCCATCTTCTCTGCGTGAGCTTCCTCTCCATAGATCTGAACACTCATAGTTTGCTCTGATGGTGCCACCCACTTGCCCCCATGGAGACGTTATGTTTTAATGCTGTACAAAGCAATAATATATTTATGGAGACAAACAGGACCCTACACTTAAAAAGTTAAGCAATTCTAAAAGTGCATATTATTCTCAGACAAAAAAAAAAATACTATAATAATCTGTTTATGTTAATACTCGCTCTGAATGCCCATAGAAGCTATAAGCCCATGTGGTGTCTGAAGCTATATGCCTAACAGTGAATATTGGTACTGATACTGATGATACCATTGGAATGTGAGATGTGACCTTTTTCGTCTGTGTTTGGGGACACTGTTGGGAGTTGCCGAGATTTACGGGCCAGGGTCTGGTACGTCCTGGAACGCCACATACTTACCTATAATGTTCTGGGGGAGGTGTTCACATACTGCTCCTTTAAAAGGAGATGTCTTCCTTTGTTCGGGGTTCTTCTATTGGGTTTGAGGATCCCAGACGTTGCGTTGTCTGCATTGGCTTTAACTATGATATGTAATAAACGATTACTTATTGAGAGTTGTTTTTTTATTTACCCGTAACCATCCATCAACACTGAAGACCAGCGGTGGAAAAAGGACAGAGTGTAAGTAGCAAATTGTGTCTAAATTTTACCACACCCACTAGAATGACGTTCTCCAAACTGCAAGAAAACATACTCGCAATTATAAATGTTACCTGCCTATATTCTTAGGTGCATACAATGTGTTTTTTGAATAAATGTTGAGCAGAAAAAAGTATTTCCTTGCAGTTTTACATCACTTAGTTAACCGTGGAAGCCTGTCTTTACTGCATCTCACTAACCTTGATGCTGGAGGCCATGATGAATATATCTGAGTCTGAAAAAAATGGTAGTTAGTAAAACAAATGGTGTTGATTTGAGGCTGCAATCTGTGAGAGGACTGCACGGGGGCCTACGCCACAGCAACAAGTATTATTAATGGTAAACAGTGAATAAAGGGAGCGTAATAAGGCACACATGATTAGATAAAGAGGGAAAGGTCACGGCAGGTTGATGCATCTGTCTAATTAGCTGCTTTAGTTGTGTCCCTGACTTTACCCTTCATTAGCGTCGCCTGATTCATCCCGAGTTCTTTCGTCATCTTTTTAAACTCAGCCTACAGGTCGTCACTTTAGGTTTTTCCTCTTTTTTTTGGCGGTAGGTGCTCTCCGGCTTTCTGAAATGTCACCTCGGTCTGTACACTTTTGACATGCGCGCTATGTGTCTTAGATGGGTCAGGGGGATTCATTTGCCTTGCGTGTACCTCTGCAGCAGACAGGGGTAGGCACTGTGACTGAAGGGAAACTGACAGTGGACAGTGAAGTTTTTTTTTTGTTTTTTTTTATACTATACCCAAAAACCCACTTTATGATGCTGGCTCTATTTGCAATGATCAAACCAGGGATACATGAGAATTAAACGTCCTATAAACTTTGAGCTTTAAGCCATTTTATAATAGTGTTGTGTTTGGTTTCATTCACTTTTGTTAATCTTTTTTATTAGTCTGTCTACATTTCCAAAGCTCAAAATGCTCTGTTCCACCTTGTGATGTCATGAAGCTGTGGTCTTAAAGTTAGCAGCTACATTTTACCTTGAGATTTTAAATTCCAGATGATTACCACATAACAGAAAAGAAATTAGAAAAGAATTTAAATATGCAGGATTTGCGGATAAAACACAACTCCAAGTATATTATAATATTGATCACAAAATAGCTTAATATGGGTCTTTTAAACAAGGGTTAGGGTACATTCTCAACCAAGTGAAATAATGAAGAATGTAATATTGGTTCTAACAAAAAAATAAATAAAAAATGGATTAAGTTTACTATCAGTACCTATGACCACTAGCCTGTAGGTAATATTGCATAAAAAAAAAAAAAGTCTAAATAAAACTAGCTCCAACCAAATCAATACTGAACTAAATCTGAACCAAGACTCAAGATATTAATTCTGCAGATATGATTAGACCCAAACCATCTTAAAACTAAATGGAGTCTACGCTTAAATTGGATTTACAGTATTAAAATTAGTCTAAACAGGGATTAATTATCTAAACCCGAACTAAATATGAATGATATGCGATATATTACCAAGAAACACTGATTGATGTGTTTGTAATCATTATATAGGTCGTATAGCGTAGTCTTGTGGCTGTAAAAGCAGGTTTCAGGACTAAATTGAACAAAATAACATAAAATAACAAGTGTAAATGGCACTGACATGGGAACATATGTAAAAATCTACATTGAGTTTGTCTATAAACCCTCTTCCATGTCTAAAATCATGAAGAACTGAAGCATACAGAAAGACAAGCTTTTTTTTTTTTGGTTTCTTTCCTCTTCCCGTGGATGTCACAGGCAGAGGAGAACAGGGCACAGTGTGTGGAGAGGGGGGAGTGGCCACAGCACATGCAGCCACTAAAAGGGGGAAGATAACACAGTATCCAGGTAAAAACATCTGTGAGAGTTTCAATGCAGTGCTCCTCCATGCCAAAAGAGGTCATGTGTGTGCTGCAAATCCATTATTTCCAAGATCTTCACATCCTCTAATCATCTCCAAAAAAAAGTGTGCAGGCTTTATTAAGAAATATCCCCATAAAGCCTGGTTAAAGAGCTGGATTAATCAAGCCACAGTTGCCACGATTTGAGATTCATTTGTCCTTATTCTGAGTCGGCCTGTTTCTGAGTCCTTTTCTTTACAGGCTGCGCGGCGAGATTTCTCATTGTTGCAACATCTCGTCTCTGTAGATAAGCCGTGCTTGTTATAGAATAAATGCCAGAGTTTGGTTTTTAATATCTGTGAAGTCTGATGCGGTGACTGACTTCTAATTCGAGTCTATGCAATCTTTCACTTACTTTATGAAAGGTCTCCTATTCTTACGAGATATTTGTGTCTGAGAGTGTGAAATGTCTCCCCAAAGTGTTCTTCTATGTAGATTTACGATTGACAAATTGAGCTAAAGGTTTGTGTTACACTATACTATACTATACTATACTATACTATACTATACTACTATATAAATATGACTCTTGTGAGGTTTAAGACATGCTATAAAACATACTTTGAGTTTTTTTTTCATTCATTCACACACATTTTTGAGTAATTATTTATTCTTAGTCTACATTTCAAAGCTCAAAATGCTCTCTTCCACTTTGTGATGTCACGTACTTCTAATGAAGGTGTACGGTGAACTTCCTGTATTACCACATGACATCACAAGGTGAAACAGGGTGTTTTCTGTCTGAGAGAAGAACTCAGGCTGAACATGCAGGATTTCTGTGTTAAACGTGTGAATGAAACAAAATATAACTGCTGTTTTGAATGAGGAAACAACATTATAACATAAATTTTAAAAAATAGCGTAATATGGGCCTTTTCCAGTTTATGTTACTTTCACTGTTATACTATATTTTCAGGAGTAAAAGGCGGTCACAGTGTTGGAGTATATTTCTAGTCAGGATCACTGGGATGGAGGGTTCTATTGTAAAGGAAACTGTAAAAAAGTAAAAAAGTAACTGTTACCAGGCCCATTACAGGACTATTACCAACAAAGGATTAAAAGGAGAACAAAAATGTGACTAAAATAGACTATACTGAAGGATCTACGTTACACAATTGTCTGATCTATGTTATAGTGTTGTTCTCTCATCAAAATACACCCCAGAGTTCATCTTTGAAACAGAAAACACCTTTACTGGAAACATTTGGATAATTTCAGCCCTGGAATTGCCAATCTCTACTTAACAAAAAGGTAAAAGGCAGATGTTCATGTGAATACTAGTGTTTCATGACATCACAAGGTGGAACGGAGCATTTTGAGCTTTGGAGATTTCGACATGCACGTGTGAATGGAGCAAAACCCAACTCCAGTTATGTTTTTGATGAGGGAACAACATTATAACACGGCTTAACGCTCATAAGAATACATTTTGTGCAATATAGCTGCTTTAAATAATACAAATGCAACTACTCAGAGTGAGATGGGAGCGTGGACCTTTTTTTTTGTTGCATATTTTCATTGAAACTTTCAAGTAGTGAATTCTCGATCACTGGCATATAATGAAAAAAAGTGAGATTTCATAATTGGCGGTGTTCTCTTAGCTTGTTTGCCACTGTCACAATAACAAATCCACTCTCCACTTGTTTGTGAAAAGAAAGTTGTAGCTCTTTTGCAGTCAGTTTTGTAACACGCTGCCAATCCAGTCAATAAGGCATCTGCAAACCAAGGAACGCGAGTCGCTGGAGGTTGTAATTAATGCTCACTCTTTGCTAAGCTTTGACAGTTTTTCAAGAGTCTTTACATAAGTATAAGTGACAACACATGCGTACGTCTCTGGCGGAGTGTGAGTGCTGAAGTTGCTCTCTCCGCGCAGACAAAGTTGCAGAAAGATGATGAAATTGTGGAGATGGTGAAGCTGCAGCATACTGACCTTTCTCTGCCAGTGGGGAACATGTTAATTTAGTCTCCGAAAGAAACCAGTCATAGCCATTTTCTCTGTCAATAATAAATGTAACTGCTGCAAAATCAGGACTTAAACAGGCCTAAGCATGGCTAAACCGGAACTAATAAAAGCAAAATTAATCATAAATGTATTTTACATGGCTTTTAAGTTATGCAAAATTAGGATTGCTCCCATAAGAGTGAAACATTTATCTATTTTGAATCATTACAGTTCTTGAAATTGCAACGTGTCCAATAGGCAACTGCACAATTCGCTAATTTCTGGAGACAATTACCTTTCAAAAAATGTATGTTTAACCATAAATTGTATCAAATAAAATAATAATAATAATATATCAGAACAGGACTATCAGTGATTAAGTGTGTGGGCCTGTATCTTACTCTTTTGCCTCAACTTTATGTACTTTTTCCAAACTTGGTTAGCGTTAAACAACTGCAATCCCTTTTTAACGTGAGATGGGTTGTTGCTTAAGGAATTAAATAACACAATTGAATACTTCATCAACCTCGGGTCAGAGTGTTAAAATAAAGCTCAGATTAAAGTTGAGTATTAGGGCTTCAGATAGTGCAGTGCCTCCAGTTATCTTCAAATGTGCAAATAATGGTTTTGCAAAAGTACATATTTAGTTTGAATAGATTAAGATTATTAAGAGCATTTTTTGATACTTTTTATCAAAATTTTCAGCTATTGAGTAATGTTTCAAATCAAGAGCCACTACAATATATTTGCAAAAACTACACAACTGAAAATACTCATAGTGCAAGTTTAATACCTATTAGTGGAAGTGCATGAAAAATCTCAGAACCGGACAGTAGTAATTGAAGTAATCAAAAACAATTACTAATTGTCCAAAGTGGGCTACTATAACTCTCAAAGTTCTTTTTAGGTAGTAGTAATTTCAACGTAATTAAAAAAGAAAAAAGAGGAAATAATAAACATGTGCATTATTTTAAATGAGCTCACATAAGAAAAAAAAATAAGCATAAAATTTGCATGTAGACATACACAAGCAGACACAATACTCAACAATACTTATATTTAGATGTTATAGATATATTTAGATGTTAGATAAAATGGATTTAAATAACACATTTTAAAACAAAAGCCTTGTGACTGTAATTTGATATAGGAAAGACTTGTTTAACAGCACAAATCAGCTCAACAATTGAAGTTCCAGCTAAGAAAGTTCTATTTTCTTCAATAATAGTTGCCCTTAGACATTCAATCTGAACTTTATGGATAATAAAGAACTAAAGCAGGTCTTAAAGCTGCATTACCCGGTTTTCAAACTGTAAAAGAAAGTTTATATTTAAACCCATCCGACTTGTTTCTTACTCTCGCAAACCCTTTGGCACTTTTTTGCTTATTTTTATATGCATTAATTTTTGGAGACTTTAAAATAGCTTTTTCATAAGGCAAAGCAGGACGAGACCTCCATTTCACCACCGCTATAGCTACAATTACGGTTCTTACTTCTGGGCGAGATAAAGTACTTCGGTAAAAGTTCTGCTACTTCAAACGACTCAAGTATTGTAGTAAAAGTAAAAGAGCCCGTTAACAAGGTGGTGTCTGGAGTGGACTTAAAGAGGAGCGCTTGGCTTGTCTGGGCGGATGAGGAGCCCATATGCAATAAGACTGGAGAGTGTAATGAGCACGTCTGCGGATAAATAATGGATCACCGTCATTCACATTACAGAGGAAATGACTGTAATGGTGCACACAGGGTGAAGACCTCCATCCAACACATTAACACTCTAGGACAAAGCCAAAAAAAAAATAAATCCAGATAGATAGATTGAAAAGGAAGTGGATGATATCAAAGACGAGTAGATCATCAAAATATCCCGGTGCGGAGAGAAGGATGTCGTCAATGTGTCCCGCCACTTGAAAATAAAATGGATTGAGGAAGGAAGCGAGCGCGTTGCCCATTTGGAGATGGATGGATACACCTTTAAAAAGACGGTGTGACTTGCAGAGCCGTGCCAAAGTCTTAGATGGGCTTTTAAGAATAGTCACGAACCAAGGAGGGATTCAAGGTACAAAAATACGCCAGATAATCAGACCACTGTTGAGGAAAAAATTGGAATATATTTTTGTTATGAAGTAGAAAATTTTGTTTGAATTTGGTTTAAATGGTAAATGGCCACATGTTTAGATAGTGCTTTTCCACCTTCATTATAATATTGATCAGAAAATAGCTTAATATGGGCCTTTTAAACAAGGGTTATTGTAGATTCTCAACGAAGTGAAATAATGAAGAATGTAAGATTGGTTCTAACAAAAAAAAAAAAAAAAAAAAAAAGGATTTGTCCCAGTGATTAAGTTTACTGTCAGTACTATGGCCACTAGCCTGTAGGTGATATTGCATTAAAGAAGAAGTGGACCAAAAATCAACCATGTCTAAATAAAACTAGCTCCAACCAAATCTTCAGAATCAATACTCATGATAAGAACCAAACCATCTTAAAACTAAATGGAGTCTACGCTTAAATTGGATTTACAGTATTAAAATTAGTCTAAACAGGGATTAATTATCTAAACCCGAACTAAATATGAATGATATGCGATATATTACCAAGAAACACTGATTGATGTGTTTGTAATCATTATATAGGTCGTATAGCGTAGTCTTGTGGCTGTAAAAGCAGGTTTCAGGACTAAATTCAACAAAATAAGATAAAATAAAAAAGTGTAAATGGCACTGAAATGGGAACATATGTAAAAATCTACCTTGAGTTTGTCTATAAACCCTCTTCCAAGGTCCATACACCGTCTAAAATCATGAAGAACTGAAGCATACTGAAAGACAAGCTTTTTTTTTTTGGTTTCTTTCCTCTTCTCCTGAATGTCACAGGCAGAGGAGAACAGTACTTTATATACAGTACTTTATATCAAGGAACTACTCATTCACACGCAGACATTCCTACCATTGTACACAGACACTGGGTTAAGCGTCTTGCCCAAGGACACCATGATAGCATTCACCTGCGGGATGCTCAACCGGTGATGTTTCTGCCGAGAGAAGCGGACAAACTGCCGCAGTTTGTGGGCGGACAAACTGCCGCCCACAAAACCATTATAAAGCATTTGTGAGCGTAGATTATATCACAAAATTATACACACTCCCTTATAATACTGGATCTAAAACACAACTTACACACATTATTCATGCTTCCCTTGATATTCAAAAGACAAACAATACTTTCTTTATGTCATTTCCCACTCACTGCTATTAATTGGGTTATTTGCGTGGCCTTGAGGCAGGAGCACACTCTTGGCCCCCTTATGTATTTATATCTTGAAAAACATGCATTCATACTGTGACAAAGCTAACCTCTCTGCAAATCTATGTCACCTTTTCTCCATGGAATTAGATTACATTTGCATTTCATATAGATAGACAGATAGAGACGTAGCTCCCAAAGTATGGAGTAAGAAAGCTTTTCAGAATTTTTTGTGTGCATAAAATAGAAATCCATTAATATTTGGCTAAAGTTGAGCATAAAATAAATATTTGTAAACTCTCAAATGAGTCCGGGCATAACTAAAAATGGATTGTGTGTATTTTATGCATCAGAAGACAAACTGCAAAGTTACAACATCAAGAAAAAAACACACATCACAAAATGAACATGTATAATTATGCCTTTTTCAGTATGATTATGAATTGAAAGACGCAACTCTACTGTCAAAAATACGTCATCACTTTAGAGACATTATTTATTGCGCAGAAGAAACATCGATTGAGATGCAGGACTTTTGCACCACATATGGACTGAACCAGGACTGAAGCAAGAGGACTAAAACAGGACTAAAACCAGAACTGAACCAAGACTGAGTATTATATTCCTGCATATTCCTACTGAAGAAAGCGTAATCGGACATTTTCATTCCGTGATTATAATTCTTGATATCGCAGCTTTTCAATTTGTATTCTGAAGGATAAAATACACACAATACATTCCATGTAGGACTGGACTCATTTGAGAGTTTACAAATATTTATTTTATGCTCAACAACAGCCAAATATGCCCTGATTTCCCAAATATGCACGGATTTCTATCCTGTGCACACAAATATCTCTGAACACTTTCTCCATACCCAAGGAAACTCAAAGTTCTGAAGCAGCAACATAAAAAAAGATATTTAATGTTAACAGTCCATCCTCGTGCATGTGTCAGCTCCAGGTTGTACGTTTAATGCCATACTGCGGAACATTCCTGTCCAAACGATTCCATCTCTCTGAAGGGAAGCAGGTGACAGCCCATCGAACAGAAAAGTTGCACAGTTCACCTCTGTCACCTCCTTCCTCGCCCTCTGTCCTCCCTCTCCTCTGTCCACTGGCCTCTGCTCGGGCATTAGCTGCTGAGCGCCCTGCATGCAGACCTACAATAGTGGAGATAAATAGGATTTGAAGCACGGGGCTATAAGGAGTGGCAGTCATTAGACAGTAAGTGAGCCAAGCGAGTTGTTAGAACATGCAGCAGGGCTGGTCGTTAGGAAACGGGAAAGGAGAGAAAGAAGAGAGGGATGGAGAAGAGGATAGAGGAGAGGAGGCAGGCCAGTGGCTGTTTGTTCTAGGACTAAGTGCTGGATAATGAGATCAGACTGACATGACCCGGCCCAGAGCTGAGAGAGACGGACTCGCCATTACACCTCCCTCACTCCACCATCCATCACATCCTCTCTTTTATCTGCATTGGCTTTTCCTACAGGAACTTCCTCCCATACCCAAGATCTTTGGCATTTCCAGAGGGACATGGAATAAACCATCTCAAGTCCCTATTTTCAATGATACTGTATAATCCTGATATTATGATTCAGGGACACAGTTTATTTCATTTATTTTATTGTGGGACCTCAAAATCATGCACCATTATTGTGCAGGGGCTCATCTCTAGGTAACTTTTCTGGAGTCCACCACCTGCTAGTCTACACGAGCTGTTCTCGCTTTGCCTGGAAGATTCCTCAGACTGGCACAAATTTGACACCAGTTTCTTGCTGTTTTTGCTACTTATTTTGAATGTAAAAATCATCATTTATATATTTTTTGCTCTTTGCTTTTATATTTATTGTAATGTGTGAGCTTGTGTATGGAAACTAATTACCTTGTGGATCAATAAAGTTTGGCTAAAATCTGTCCACCAACAGAAATCTTCTTCTATTTTAGCTTCACAATGTTCTAATGTTTGGAGCTCAGCTGAAAAAGCTCAGCTGATGTAGTGCTTAGCTGTCCCGTGTTCGATTTCCAAATCATATGTTGTCTTTGTCCCTCCTGTGGGCTCACCACCTGCAGATGGGTTCATAGGGTCTGGGTCAGCGTGCTGCCCCCGTGACCCAGCCGGATTAAGCGGGAGAAAATGGATGGATGGATGGATGTTGTCTTTGTGTGTGGTTCGGGTCTTGTTTGGTCCTAGATCTTGTTTGGTCCTAGATCTTGTTTGGTCCTAGATCTTGTTTGGTCCTTGATCTTGTTTGGTCCTTGCTTGTCTGATCAACTAGAACCACACCACATTTTACAAAGACGAGTGAATCTGGATCCTTGATTTCAGAGGGTGCGACTAACAGGCATATAACCAGTCAGAGAGATACACTTCAAAGACAAACAAGGCTACTTACGCACAAAAGAGGAGAAAAAAACAACATAAATCACAGAGATACACCGCAGATTTCTCAGAACCAGCAATTGAAGATGTCTTGTCCATGTGAGAGACACGTGCTACATATTAGCAGCGGTGGCTGGATAGTCTCAAGTTTGGACAGAGATTTTTCACACACTAAGCGCAGATTCCAGACCCTCTGGTTTCAAACAGAATGGAGAAGGGTCTGGCTGGTCCTTACTCAGTGGTAATGAAGTTATGGCTATATAGAGAGAAATGCTAACCTCATTTGTGTCGACTGGCCCAAAGTTTTGAGCCTATATTAGTGCAAACATTGAATAAAGTTAATATCTATTTTGACATGGAACAGTCTGATACTAAGTTGTAGATTTATTGTCTTATTTTTGACAAGGAAAAACATGTTTTCAGACTATTGAGTGTTGAGTGCTGCAGGCCATGTAAGAGATGCCTGTCTCTTAAATCTTTTGGTTACATAATACTTTTGTAGGAACATTAAAGACCAAAAGATCAAACCGTATGCTGGTGCTTATCTACAACACATTTTCTCTCAAGCACATCAATACCGTTTCTCTTTTCATCTATGGACTGGCTGAGAATCACAAGCAGAAAGCAACAAAGTCCTGCTACTTAGTCAGGAAAAGGCTCCACTCAAATGCCTTGGTCCAATTAAGCTCCTATTGTGGAAGTGCAACAGTATTAAAAGCCCATTTTGCTAAATAAACAACAGCAGACAATAGCAAGACAAAACATAGTGGGCGGCTATTGTGCTGGAGTGCCTTAAGATCAACTGAGTCTGCAGCTATGGGGCTTACATCAGTGCAAGCACAGAATGGGAGATCTTAGGCACAATGACACCTTGGAATTGTTATAATGCAGATTTTTGTTGTAATATAGTGAGTTATTAAGTCTAATCACCAATAGAAATGATCAGATTGACAGAAGTGGACATAGCTGACCCACTGTCCAAATAGGAAGTTGACTCTGCCGCCAATTGACTTTACATTGAAACATTGTCGTCTCTCTCTGTAACTGCTGCTGTGGGCTTCATCATTTTAGTCTCTGTTGTCTGTAAATCAGTTCTTATTCCAAATATGAAACTCCAAATTTGCCCCTATAACTGCAAGCTTCCTGAACTTCATTTGACTGGAACCAAACGCTATGAGTGACATCACAGCCCATAGTCCACAGTGTAATGAATCAGCATCTGTCAATTTACCGTATATAAAGCTACATTTAAATATGGCAAAGCAAAATGTTATGAATAGGAAAAAGCGTCTCACAAATGGGACGCACATGGCCACTTTTTGGTATTGAAATTTTTCTTGAGTTTGAGTCCTCAGTATTGAAATGGAGTTTGTAACAAATAGTCTTCAACAGGAAGCTTGCCGTGAGAACTGGAGGGAGCTGGATCAGTTTGACAAAAGCTGAAAAATGTCAAATAAATCAAAACACATAAATACAGAAAAGCTTCCACTGGGTTTGTTTACTTTTATTTTTAACATATTTTGTTTTGGTTTCTAAAATATTGTGATTGTGGAAAGGATATTATTACAATATTCTTGTTTATTTGTTTATTACCGGTAATATTTCTAAAATACTCATTGGCTCAATGTGAGACTAAACAAAAGAAAAAAGTAAGATAATATGCAATATTTATCTTTACTGAGTGTGGCTCAGTGAATGTAACATATGTCACACTCACATGTTGAAATAAGCTATTCCTTTGATAATTGTCTCAACTCAGTGTCATTAATTTTTGTTTACTCTTAATTATTATTTATTCTTTGTTTATAACTATTACTATTGCTATTACTATTACTATTACTATTATATTTATAACTGATACATGATAAAAAATAAAAAGTTAAAAAAGGTAAAAAAAAAGACTCAGTGTCATTAATTTTTGTTTACTCTTAATTATTATCTATTCTTTGTTTATAACTATTACTATTACTATTACTATTACTATTACTATTATAGTTATAACTGATACATGATAAAAAATAAAAAGTAAAAAAAAGACAAGATGTAGAATATGTGAAGTGAGTCCATATGTTTTTAAGGTGCACTGTGTAACTTTTCTGGGGACGGCCTTCCACCTTTTTCTTACTTTAGTTAAAATATTCCACATTATGGCATTAAACTGATTAATTTGTTTGGATGGAAGCAGGTGCAGGAGTGGGTCAAATGACAGGCCACATCTGTGGAGAGGAGACCCCGCCCACTCTCAATCTGAATGTTTTAAAGTTGTTTTTTTAGCAATAAAAAGACACACATCATAGAATAATAAATGTAAACTAGATGCGCATAATGCCATACTGTGGAACATTTCAGGCATAGCAATATCATATTCATGAGAAGAGTAGGCGACTGACCCCCACCAAAAAGGTTACACACATATATAAAGAAGAGAGAGCTCCAGTCCAGTGTATATTTATTTATGTGCAATATAGTGAAATACAAACTCATATAATGTGGAGAGGGTTAATACAAACATTTTAAGAGCAAAATGATGAGGCTCATTGCAGCATTTACAGAGAGAGGGGTGACAATATTCTAATGTAAAGTCAATTGGAGCTTGATGGAGCCAGAAACGCCCCCATGAACACTTCCTATTTGGTTAATCTTGTCCATTTACATATACATTCTACATTAACAAAGTGAATTTTTAACATTTTTATACTTTGTTTGTATAGTACATTAATTGAGAGTCAATTATATGTTTTTTATATGATTCTAGACCAATAAATATAAAGCTGAAGAAAGCACTGTCTTGAATGAGGTATTGTACATTACCAAGGAGAATGAGGTGTGTTCAGTTGTTTGTCAAAGAAAATTGGTGCCCGTCCCTTCACACTCCTCCTGCAGTCCTAAGAGGATATAATGATGTGGTAATGAATTCACTTGGTCCAGTTAAATATTTAAACTGCATTTTATTTGAATAATAGTAACACTGTTTGTATTATATTCCAGTTTCTCACCTATACTCTCTCTCTCCTTGTTACACAGTGGCAGAAAAGCACACATCGCTGCACTGTGATTGGCTGGGTGCTTCTCTTCTCCCTAGCAACGGGCTTCTGAGTGAGCCCAACTCTAAATGCATTCAGCACACCTCAGAGGATCATTTGCAAAGTGTGAAAAACAAAAACAACTTTGCAATGAATAAACAAGTTAGTGTCTCATCACAGTCATTGAGGCCTCGTATACTTTTTACAATCAGAAATGATTTTAGTTCAATCATTGCCGGTTTATTTTTGTTGTAATGAATGTAGTGACAACATAATTTACTATCTGGGACCATACTGATGATGTTGTAAAGTAATATTAACTTCAGATATTGCTTCAGGGTAACAGTACTCATAGCAATAGCAGCCGCAGTACTCGTAAGGTAAGTTTTAGCCTTGTAGATTTTCCAATATGTGTAATAAATGTACAGGTAGAAAATGGGGGAAAAAAAGTTGTGGTACCAGCAGCAGCGGATTTGTACTTCTGCAGCCTTTGTTGTTTGGCCTCTGAGTAGTAGTGTAGTAAGTAGTAAGAAGTAGTAGCAGTAGTAGTAGATATTTGCAGGCCTAATGTGTGGTACCATCAGTACTAGTGATAGTAGTAGTACTTGTTGTTGTAAACAGTAGTAGTAGTTGTAAGTAGTAGCAGTAGCAATAGTATTTGTAGTAGTAGTAATGGTAGTAATGGTAGTGGTAGTAGTAGTGGTGGTGATTGTAAGAAGTAGTATTATTAGTGGTGGTGGTTGTAAGTAGAAGTAGTAGTAATGGTGGTGGTTGTAAGAAGTAGTAGTAGTAGTGGTGGTTGTAAGAAAGTAGCAGTGTGGTGGTAGTAGTAGTGGTGGTGGTTGTAAGTAGCAGTAGTAGTAGTGGTAGTGGTAGTATTAGTGGTGGTGGTTGTAAGTAGTATTAGTAGTGGTGGTGGTTGTAAGTAGAAGTAGTAGTATAGTAGTAATGGTGGTGGTTGTAAGAAGTAGTAGTAGTAGTGGTGGTGGTTGTAAGTAGTAGTAGTAGTAGTAGTAGTAGTAGGAGCAGTAGTAACAGCAGTAGTAGTAGCAGTAGCAGTAGTAGTAGTAGTAGCAGCAGCAGTAGTAGTAGTAGTAGTAGTAGTAGTAGTATAGTAGCAGCAGCAGCTACAGCAGTAGTGGAGGTAGTTAGCAGTTGTGGTATCAGGTACTGTAGTACTGAAGAAGTAGGTTGTGTGTCAGTGTTTCTGTGTATTATATTATGATGTGTATTATGTGTATTGTAAAAGTACATGTAGACAGTTGAGTCCCTGCGGTGTGGACCATGTAAACACACATAGTTCTGGACTGAGCCCTGCCTCCTGTGATCCTCCTGTGATCACACCATGAAATCAGGAAGTGCACAGAGCCAGCGGACGCTCTGTTTTATGCACTACTGCAGTTATCTCTATATACTGATGCTACATACACTTACTGTTTACATCTCCTGGGTGGATGAATCCCACTTCCTAAAGTTAGCCCGCGGTAAAAATCTCAGAGATGTTATTAAGGCAGTCAGTAACAGTAGTACAAATAATGTATAGCACAAGCTGGGAAATATTTTTTGGTGGCAGCAGCAACATATTTTTTATTCAGTAGCTGTAAACTCTATGAAATATGCTTCCTAAAGGTCCTATATTACAGAAAAGCTTTAAGCTCTGTTATAATGCGGTTTCCTAATCAAAAATGTACCTGAAGTTGTTGTTTTTTTCATTCACTTATGTTTGAATAATCCAAGAAGCTCAAAATGCTTTATGAAGCGATAGTTTTCAAGTTAACAGCTTCTTTATACCTTTAGTTCAGGACAGACTGGTGATTCCCAGGATGAAATTGTCCTAATG
>JACN01012913.1:0-16925 GCA_000787155.1 Scartelaos histophorus | reverse complement strand
CATAATGGTGAGTTGTTGTATAGTTGTGTGGAGTATGGTATGAATGCAGTTTTGTATCTCTGTAGGAGCCTGTTGTTCCTCTATAGTCCGGCGCAGTGGGTGAGTTGTTGTACAGTTGTAGGGAGTATTATCTTCCCTGGCGTCCTTCTGTCCCTCAGTGCGACAGACCTCTCCAGGTCACAGCCGACACGTGAGCAGCTTTATGGATCACAGCAGGAGAACCAGGGCTTGTGGAGGTGTGACTGCAGGCCGCCTCTTCTCCTCTGGGGCTGCATTTGCTGAACATCACAAAAGACAGATCACCACAGTCGTTTCCACCGCCTGCAGCCCCTGACACCTTTCTGCTGCTGTTCTAGTTTGCTGTTAGCTTGTGCGGGACAAATAGCCAGGGTCATTTAGTGTGTGTGAGGAGGTGAGTCTCCCCTGGGCCATGTGAAGATGTCATGGGTACAGTAAAGATGCACTCACACTGGGTTTGAGTTCGTTTTCCTGCAGGCTCGGTTAGCTAACATACAGGAACATTCATTGATTAGGGACGTATAAGGATTTTCAACAGGCAAATTTTAAAATGTAGTTTCTGTTGAACTTTTACAAATATTTACAACATCAGGTCTGCATAAATCTATCTTTAACATTTATATTAAGTGTATATTTTGTGTTTTTTATGTACATGAAATGGCTACAACCTTAAAAATGACCGAGAATAACCTTAAAACTGTTTTATTTTCTAAAACATGGCTGGGATGTTAATCTAAGTTCTAATCTAAGTTAATCTAAGATATTGATATTTGAAAACATGAAAAGATTATTATAAGGGAAATGTCTTCAAGAAAGAGCTGAAATTTCATGTGGGACGAAAACATTTTTATAATCAAATATTTGATTAGATTTAGAGTCATTTTAAAAGGGTTTAAAACTCATCTGTTAAGGGCAGACGGTTGCACCACATGACATTTTAACATTTTAAGTACAAAAAACATGCAGAATAACTAATGATTTCTGAAAAAAACGATTGGGTTCCATGAAGGTCAGAGGTTCTACAGGTATGTGGGGAATTATTATGAAATTTGAAGTTTTTAAGTCAAGAAATTGCAATTGGACACCTCATACAGACAGTGGTTTCCTCTTTTCTGCATCACTCAGGGAAAAACAAAAACTAAAACGCAATCAAAATTGAACTGAGGTTGGGAAGCAGTCGTTTCATATTCTCAATAATCCACTTGGGGGTTTTTAATCAAACCTCCAGCCAATCCACTTTCAGTTAATGCATGTGGTTTGTTCAGACTATTTTTACGTTCTGTTTTATGTTCCTCTTTCAAGTCTGTCTGCATCTCCAAAGCTCAAAATGCTTCGTTCCACCTTGTGATGTCGTCCGGTAATATTGGAAACGGAAAACACTCCACTGTGTTTTTAAACTCTTCACTAGAATCATTTGGATCATTTCAGCCCTGGAATCGCACCATCTCTACTGAACTTAATGTAAAACGGAACAAAACGCAACTCCAGGTGTGTTTTTCAGGAGGTAGAAACACAATTTGGATTAACATTTCCACGGGTTCCAGCTACGTGCAACATTAGGACTTTTTCCCATTCAAAAATTAAATATTTAGTTTAAAATGATTCATCTCTATGGCAACGGCCCCAGTTTTTTCGTCTTTCTGAAACCCGTGGATCCGATTCTTTCAAATAGTGGGAGTGTGGAGTCTCTGTGTGGACTCTGCTCTCTGTGATTGACAAACTAAATAATGAGGCTCCGGGGAGGGCAGCCGTTTGCAGAGCACACAGATAATTAGCAGCTCATTTGTAGCAGATTGAACATAAAAACACAGATTTTTCTTGATTTGATGTTTTTATTCTCGCATATTCAGGTGTTCGGGACGTGTCTTATAATCAGCCGTGTGTGGGTAAAACAGCCATGATCATAACAAAAATGCCAAATTAGATGAATATATGAAATTTGATTGAAACTTTAGGACATGGGAGGCATTGTGCTGCAAAGAAAATGAAATGCACCGTGTTTCCATTGTCCTGTGAGCTGTTTAAGATGCAGAACTCTCCCCTCAAAACCTTTTCGAAGCTAATTATTGAAGTAAAGTTCGAGCTTATAAATAAACCTAAAAGGACTTCTTGCTGAGCACTGCAACAAACCGTCCAAATGAAGTTATATTAAGCATAATAATCTCACAATTTAGGGAGTGGGTGCGTTCATTTTCCAGCCCGGCAGTGGAGAGGCTCATTGACTCCGAGCTGTGGGGAGCGAGCTACAGGAGCTACAGGAACAGACTGGCAACATGTTTCTAAGATTCTCTGAAATGCTCTTTTAATGTGTAATGAACGGTTACCACATTTAAGACCAAATGCTCCATAATGAACGCTCACTGTGTTCACTTCAGGATGTTTTTTTGGTGCGTTCACACTTACCGTATTTTTTGAACTATAAGGTGCATCTAAAATCATTACATTTTCTTAAAAATCAACAGTGGCCTTATAATCCAGTGGCCTTATGTGTGACCTTTGGTTGTGTTTAGCCTCCAACCAATTTTATGTTGTCCACATTACGGCTAATAACGTATTACTCCGCGAGTCCTGCGCGCGTGGGTTATAACTCGAGTTATAACTGGTGCCTGTGTTAAGGGTAGTTCCCTGACTAATAAGAATCCACAGTATGCCTCTTTTGGTCGATCTCGTTGCTACACACATACACACAGGCTGTAGCTCACCATAGTCGCTCCGGAAATACTAGACGCTATTTTATTATATTTTAATACTGGACTCAGATACAAAGAAATCTTTGATGCACTTGCATCCCACTTTATAGCCCGAAAAATACGGTATTTGGTTCTGGGTGGATCCCGTAGTAGATTTTTGTTCAGTTCTGTTTGAGGCCTTATTTAGTCCTGACCTAGTGCACTTTTAGTGTCAGGCTTTAGTCCCAGTTTAGTCCTAATCTTGTGTATGTGTAATTATGAACATATAATACACTGTAATACCAAAGATTGTTTAGCTGCATGTCTTTCAGAATGGTTAAAAATCTTAAGTTTTCGTTTGACTTTTTCAGAAATCGCTTCAGAGGATCTGAGCTGTGAGGCTGCAGACTCAAAGAGCAGTGATATTACAATGACACTGTAATTGGAGGATTAAAGAGGCTGAATAAAAGAAACAGGGAGGAGAAGGAGATGAGGGAAGAGATTCTCTAGAAAGTAAAACGTATATCTTAGTAAACTTGCTTATTTAAAAATATGATGACGTTTTCCTTTTTATTTTAACACAATTTGATTTGGGATTCTATTTGTTCCACTTTTTCTTATCTGAGTGTGTTCATGTGTTGCACAACCAAACCATGCAGGAACAGCTTGGTGTCAGCTCTTTGGCAGAGTATAAAGAGACCTCCTGCTGAGGGCACCGCGCTTTATCAAAATCATTTGATTCTTTTTCCCAAGTTAATCTGAAGGGAGAATGCGCTGCAGTCAGCATTCGACTGTTCTCACTAACCTTAGATATGAGACATTTTTAAAGGTAGGAAAGCCTGAATGTGCTTATGTTTTAGAGGAGGAAACACATTCAGATAAGACGAACACAAGTTTTCCTCATTCTCAGCACGTCTCTGTAACAAACCGGCCTTTCGTTCTCTAAGTATTCACACATGCACTTTCATTCACTTCGCACTTTATACATTAACATTGCACTTTTGTAGCACGCAGCACTTATGAGATACGCTAATTTGCACATATTAAACATTGCACACGTTTGTATTTGTTTTAAAATATTTATTGAAAAGTGTTTATCTGTCGTGTGGTTCTAGTCGGACGGGCACTTCTGGGTTCGGAGGCCGCCGGTCTGCGGAGACAGAAACATTTACAATTAGACAGTGCAATATATGTGCCAGGATTTAAAATTAGTTGTTGTCTTGTGCGTGTTGCGTGTGTGTAGTGTGGATTTTTAGAGTGTGAATGGTGTGAGTGTGTGTGCGTTTTGTGCTTTTACTAGTCCCAGTGAAACAGACACCGGTTTTAAAGTTCCGGGCCAGAGAAACATCATACATCGGGAGGGGGATTAGCACTAGTTTTAATTTGGGTTCACACTTTATATATTTATTAAGGGTTTGGTTTTAGGGTTTTATCTTTTGTATGTGGGTTTTATTTGGTTTAATGTGGGATAGTTATTTTAACGGAGGATTTTATTTAGTTTTAAAAAGCTAACGATAATTGTGCACCCCTGGAGTTTGAGTTGGTTTTATCTGACAGTATAAAAGGCACCACTTGATCATTCTGCTGTTGGAGAATCTGCTCCCACAATCCTCCCTGCACCTTTTTTTTTGCATTCTGCACTTTGCACTTGGAATTTTGGGAAAAAAGAATAAAAATTGTGGACCGTGCATCTTATTTTGTGTAGCTCACTGCGATCCAGCCGCTCTAACCGTCTTGTCACAGTCTCACTATGTTAGCATACGGGGCATTAGCTCAGTGAGTTGTTTGTCCACTGATCCAAAGGTTGGTGGTTCAAATTTCACTCCACATTAACTGTATATGAATATAAGATACTTTTAGGTTCAAACATACTGGATTTCAGCATTTAAACTGGCAACCCAAACTTGTGTACGGCTCATTCTGCTTTCTGATTGGATATTTGTCTTAAGAAATAAAACATCTTGAGCTTGTTGACGTCACCATGAAGTTTTAGGGTCTTTCTGTGCTTGGACGGGGCTAATGTGACCCCTAAATCCAGAAGTTCCATGCCTAAGTTCATAACCAGGCCTGTGTTTGGCATGAAGCGCAGAGGAACACACTAATAATATTAATATTTCACAATCAGTGCATTTTATTTCCACTAATAGTTTAATATTTTCCAGGTGAACGCTTGTTACTGACCAATTAGAAGTCAGTTCAAGCTCCAAAGCCGTCTCTTATCTCCTCTATTGCTTTGTTATTGTCCTGTGTGTAATTGGTCCGGTCTAATTGTCACCTTCTTGTATCTTTGTCTGACACGGCGAGGTCTGAACACTCTGCATAATAGAGTTCAAACCGAATGCGAGCCCCTCATCAGCAGAATAATGGGGGATGTCGGAAGTTTTGTGAGGGACGAGTCTTCGGACGTTTACGCCTTTGATCCAGCTGCTCTTAGACGACAGAAAGTGGTGGAAAAGTACTCGGTTTGGTTACTTGAGTATCACAGAAGTGGACGAAGAGAGGCTGATTTTCTTTTTAAAGGGCGAGATAGCTGGAAAAAACGTCAGGATGTTGTAGAGCGAGTTTTTACCGAGATTTTACGGCGACGATATTTAAATGGAAGTCAATGGGAGCCAAAGTCCGTAGGAGCCGAAGAAACTCATCCAAACTTCCTATTTGGAATGTGGAAACTGGTCCGTTAGCTGTGTCCATTTACTTATATAGTCTCACATGAAAAAATCTATGCACGTAAAATTATTAAAGTACCTGTTTAAACGTATTTTGTGCAGATTTTGAGGCGTTATAAAGCATCAGATATAGTGATTTTAATAGTTTGTTCAATAAAAGCACAGAACTTCCTTGGCTATTTGTCTACGTATATAGTTTTTGGTCAAACAAATATGTTAAAGGTCTCAAACAATCATAAAACATACTTACTTTTGAGTCATGTGGTGTTATAGGTTCCTCTCATAGTGATGTGTGGGTCGAGCGGCGAGTGGATGGGTCGGGTTTCTCCATAAGAAATATATCTATAGATAACGTGACGGTAAGCATCACCTATAGTATACTTTAGAGCCCTGTTTAATTCAATAAACTGGCCCGCAGACCCACCTGTGTGTATTTAGCTGTGCAAAGAGGGCAACTTTATCCCTTAAGTGCACTTTGATTCACGGCTCCAAATGGTGTTCTGTGCTCGGGTTATCAATACACATTTAAACACATAAGAACTGCATCGTGAAGCTCCTGCAGGGAAAAAACAAGTGACAGCGAAGACTGCGTGGGTATTGAATAATTCCAATGCTATGGCCAGTTCACTATAGCAAATGCACCACTGCTGAGTAAACTGTAGGGACGAGCTTCATTTTAAACACAGAAATAACTCATATTTGCAACATTTACTGACAAAAAACAGGTGAGGCATTTCAGTTTGTTGTCATCGTCTAAACACATTACCGTATTTTTCGGGCTATAAAGTGCACCGGATTATAAGGCGCAGTATCAAATAATATGTCAGTTGTGTCATTGTCCACACATAAGGAGCATCGGATTATAAGGAACAATAAGAGAAACAAAACGCGTGTCGGCTAAATCGAACTTTATTCAGGTCATTTACAATAACTCTCAGTTGTCCAACACAAAAAAATACAAGTTTAACAGTTGGTGATTTGGGCATCAAACATGCCCGGATCCTCCTCAACATTGTTCAGTTTTAACACTAAAATACAAAACCTGAAATCTGCATGGTAATGGTGGCATTTTGGGTCCTTGTACAGCACACGGCAGAACTACCGGTATGTTGCACAGTCGCCCTATATGTGGCCAACATATTACTCCTCCTGACTCGCCCACTAATACGTTATTAGACTAATGTGGACAACATCAAATCGGTTGGAGGTTAAACACAACCAAAGGTCATACATAAGGCCACTGGATTATAAGGCCACTGTTGATTTTTGAGAAAATGTCATGATTTTAGATGCGCCTTATAGTCCCAAAAATACGGTAATTCCAATGCTATGGCCAGTTCACAATAGCAATGGGTAAGCGAATGCACCATTGAGTAAACTGTAGGGATGAGCTTCATTTTTGCAACATTTACAGACAAAAAAACAGCTGAGGCATTTCAGTTTGCCATCGTCTACACACATTAAACAAATTGGAGTGTGTTAAAACTACAAAATGCACAACTTCTTGTCCTTTAATGAGAAACATTATTTCATTGGACTCAGACAAACTTTATTGATCCACAAGGGAAATTACTTGAATGTCATTTACTTACATTTATTCACTCTGTTAATTAGAAATAGACCGATATATTGATTGGTCAGTATTTTGTTTTGGCTGTACACACAACACTTAAACGCAAAGACGTAACTAAACCAATTACATCCACTCTCTTATAGATCTGTGGTAAAATAGGGCTGTTTTTTATTGTGATGTTACGTAAATTTGGGGGAAATAATCAAAATTGTCCCAAAAAATATCAGTTTCTCTGGATTCTAAGCAATCAGTCACAAAAAACAAGATATAATTTGATGCAAGTTTCAGGTTTTTGCTTATTTTTGTCTCCATGTGCAGAAATTTGGTGGGGTCAGGAACATTATCACACTGACATGACACAAAAGAGAAAAGAAAAAACACTAAACGCGACCACACATCCCGAATGGATTCTTGTTTTTTCTTTTGAGACATTACTTATTTTAAGGCTCAACTTTTATGCGTAATTTCACCTAGAATTCTGGTATTTGAAAGTGCTTCCATTATAATAACAGCTTTGCAAAGGTTGAGACTGAGAAATCATTTAGTGAGAACGTAAAAGCCAGTTTTACCAGCGCTGCAAGTTTTATTTCTATTTATTTTCAGTTTGAGACCCACCCAAAGGCCGTTAGTAACCGTAACTTCCAGAGACTGAAATATTTGCCCCAGTATTGTGAACCAAGAAGTAAAGTATCCACCTAGGAACCAACCTCTGACCGAAGCTTTAACTCATGGTCAAATATTACACAAAATTGACCCTTATGAGCTTTTAGACATGTTAGAATGATTTACCTTCTCAAAAAAATGCCTGGAGTGGTGTTTTTTTTTTTGTTTTAAGTACTTTTAAGAGTTTGTCTGCATCTCCAAAGCTCAAAATGTTCCACCTTCTGATGTCATAAAGAGGTATTTTTCAAGTTACCAGCTACTTTTTTAGATTTACTTCATTAGAGATTGACGATTCTAGGAATAAAATTAGCAGTGAAGGTGCATGGAGTTTAAAAACACAGTGTAGCACTTCATGACATCACAAGGTGGAACAGAATGGGTTTTTTTGTTTGTTTGAGGGAAGAACTCAGTCTAAATATGCATATGGTTTGTGTTAAACATGTGCGAATGAAACAAAACACGTCTGTGATGAAGAAACAACATATTTTTAAGTAGTATTAGTATTTTAATGTTTTTTTATTGACTTGCGTACTTCATTTTATTTAATGTGTAGGTAAAATGTGCAGTAAAAATAAAATTGGATTGCTGGATATTATACCAGAGATCAGAAAATAGAAAAATGGGTTCTCTAATTCATTCAGCTTCCCCCATGCTCATTTTCTCAGTACTCTGTGAAAATGAGCTTCACAGGACTTGGTTAGTAGTACAATGGGAGGGAGTTAATTGAGTGGAATCATGTTTAATTGTATCACACTTAATCCTCTTCCTTCACTCCAACGACTCTGTGTCAACAAGACGAAGATCGACGTGTGAGTCTGCGCTGCCCATAAAAGCTCAGAGCGAGTCGTCCATTTGTGTCTTTCACCACTTAAAAAATAATTCCATACAGCTGTGAATCTCTGTTAGATCTCAAAATAGTTTTTTTCATTTTTTTAGATTTACTTCATTAGAGATTGGCAATTCTTGGAGTGAAATTGTCCAGATGATTCCAGTGAAGGTGTATGGAGTTTAAAAACGCAGTGTAGCACTTCATGACATCACAAGGTGGAACAGAATGGGTTTTTTTTGTTTGTTTGAGGGAAGAACTCAGTCTAAATATGCATATGGTTTGTATTAAACATGTGTAAATGAAACAAAACACGTCTGTGATGAAGAAACAACATATTTTTAAGTAGTATTAGTATTTTAAATACTAATACTACTCAACATGTTTTTTTTTTATTGACTTGCGTACTTCGTTTTATTTAATGTGTAGGTAAAATGTGCCGTAAAAATAAAATTGGATTGGACTGGATATTACCAGAGATCAGAAAATAGAAAAATGGGTTCTCTAATTCATTCAGCTTCCCCCATGCTCATTTTCTCAGTACTCTGTGAAAATGAGCTTCACAGGACTTGGTTAGTAGTACAATGGGAGGGAGTTAATTGAGTGGAATCATGTTTAATTGTATCATGCTTAATCCTCTTCCTTCACTCCAACGACTCTGTGTCAACAAGACGAAGATCGACGTGTGAGTCTGCGCTGCCCATAAAAGCTCAGAGCGAGTCGTCCATTTGTGTCTTTCACCACTTAAAAAATAATTCCCCACCTTCTGATGTCATAAAGAGGTATTTTTCAAGTTACCAGCTACTTTTTTAGATTTACTTCATTAGAGATTGACGATTCTAGGAATAAAATTAGCAGTGAAGGTGCATGGAGTTTAAAAACACAGTGTAGCACTTCATGACATCACAAGGTGGAACAGAATGGGTTTTTTTGTTTGTTTGAGGGAAGAACTCAGTCTAAATATGCATATGGTTTGTGTTAAACATGTGTAAATGAAACAAAACACGTCTGTGATGAAGAAACAACATATTTTTAAGTAGTATTAGTATTTTAAATACTAATACTACTCAACATGTTTTTTTTTTATTGACTTGCGTACTTCGTTTTATTTAATGTGTAGGTAAAATGTCGTAAAAATACGTACTTCATTTTATTTAATGTGTAGGTAAAATGTGCAGTAAAAATAAAATTGGATTGGACTGGATATTACCAGAGATCAGAAAATAGAAAAATGGGTTCTCTAATTCATTCAGCTTCCCCCATGCTCATTTTCTCAGTACTCTGTGAAAATGAGCTTCACAGGACTTGGTTAGTAGTACAATGGGAGGGAGTTAATTGAGTGGAATCATGTTTAATTGTATCATGCTTAATCCTCTTCCTTCACTCCAACGACTCTGTGTCAACAAGACGAAGATCGACGTGTGAGTCTGCGCTGCCCATAAAAGCTCAGAGCGAGTCGTCCATTTGTGTCTTTCACCACTTAAAAAATAATTCCATACAGCTGTGAATCTCTGTTAGATCTCAAAATAGTTTTTACTCTTTAAGTACATTTTAAATTGATCCTTGAATACTTCACTTTAGTACTATGCCTCGATATGTGTACTTTTATATAAGCAATAAAAGTGAGTGCGTCTTCCAGCCCTGGTTCTTATCAGTGCAGATTGGAGTGTTTGAGGGGGCGGTGGTGTGGGGGCTACACCTGGATAATGTCACATTAGCATAGTGTGTCTGTAGTCGGCCCTAGAGGAGTTGTAGTGTATAAGTGTATAGTTTGGACAAAGCAAATGTTTTGGAACGTCAAAAAACGCCACAATAATATGTACAACAAAAACACCTTGTACAGCGATGTCCAGAGAGTTCACAGGAGTGAAAATGTTGGGGTCCGTCTCTATTTCATAAAAGGTCAATACAAGGTCCCCAAGTCTTCATGAACTCCTCACAAATCTGACAAATTGTACCAGATCTTTTCAAGGTACAAACCGGACTTCATATCATTCATGGAAACAGGAAGTGTTTTTAAAGTACCGTATTTTGGGGGCTATAAAGTGCACCGGATTATAAGGCGCAGTATCAAATAATATGTCAGTTGTGTCATTGTCCACACATAAGGAGCATCGGATTATAAGGCACAATAAGAGAAACAAAACGTGTGTCGGATAAATCGAACTTTATTCAGGTCATTTACAATAACTCTCAGTTGTAGCTAACACAAAAATACAAGTTTAACAGTTGGTGATTTGGGCATCAAACATGCCCGGATCCCTCTCAACATTGTTCAGTTTTAACACTAAAATACAAAACCTGAAATCTGCATGGTAATGGTGGCATTTTGGGTCCTTGTACAGCACACGGCAGAACTACCGGTATGTTGCACAGTCGCCCTATATGTCGCCAACATATTACTCCTCCTGACTCGCCCACTAATACGTTATTAGACTAATGTGGACAACATCAAATCGGTTGGAGGTTAAACACAACCAAAGGTCACACATAAGGCCACTGGATTATAAGGCCACTGCTGATTTTTGAGAAAATGTCATGATTTTAGATGCGCCTTATAGTCCAAAAAATACGGTAAAGCAGCGACAGAGCACAACCGTTTCTGATTTATCATTAACATCAGCATTGCTTCTGTGTACGAAGTGACTGCATGACCAGCTTTTCTTTTCACTCTTAAGTCATTAGGTGAATAGGAGGTAGACGAGCGGCCATAATGATGTCACGATACGAACATTTGATTTTGATAGTAAGAAATATGTTTGATACTTGAACAAAAGAAAAATTCACTTCTCTCAAATGGACAAGTTTTTTTTTCTTTGACGATATTTCACAGCCCGTCAAAGTGTATACGCAATACCAAAAAAATGCAGTAATAGTATTGCAGTAGCTCAGTTGGTAAAGTGTGATTTGAACCGCCAACCTTCAGGTCAGTGCACTAACGCTCTACAAACTGAGCTACTGTTGCCGCCAAGTTGGTGGTTCGAATCCCGCGCTCGACATAAATATCACAGTGATTCCAGCTTCCACAGATAAATGCTATTGTGTCCTTGGGCAAGACACGCTGCGCACGCTGTTGTATGAATATGTGTGTGAATGGATGAGTGGTTTCTTGTTGTAAAGCGCTTTTTGTGCCTCTAAGGTGAAAAAAAAACTGTATAAAAATGTGACCATTTCCCATTTCTGATCCTACAGTGATAATAAAGTAGCTCTTTTCTGTCTTCATGCAATAGGCTGTAATTTCCAACACAAAAGTCAATAGTACTTTCTTTATGTAACCCGGTTGTCCACTTCTGATAAAACTCAAGACTATTTTAAAACTTTTCAGGAAAATTGTTCTGTTAATGTAATTTTTTATTTAGTTTCAATATATTTTCAAATGAGTATATGATTTTTAGTACAGATTCTTATCCAGTACTGATCCAGAATGACAGGACACTAGAGGCATTGGTCTAATCTAATAGGATCAGTGCATGAAATGTGAATTCACTGTAGATTTGCATGTTGAAAAAGACAGAGTATTTCAATGTCAGAGGAAGTGCTCCTTGTTTGTTTGAGTAGAATTCATTTATCCGTCCCAATTCCCAGTGCAGTGACAGAACCTCCCCGCACAGCCCCTGACAGGCTGACCTTTAAAGCTCCGAGTTATTTGAGTATTCCTTTTTGATTTCCTCACTCCTCACGCATTGTGCTTTGGGAGTAAACATGTATTTTACAGAGCCCTGTTAGCTCAAAATAAACCGCTGCAAATGTCAAGTTGTCTGCTACCTATAACTTGTGGAGTTCAAAAACAACACCTCAGGAAACCGTAAGCTACTTGTTATGGTAGAAATAGAGTTTACAGCAACATTGAGCTGATTTATACGGCTCAGTCCTGGATGAGGAGTGAGGTTGTACTGGGATATTTTGCAATAACTACACATTTAAAGTGACCAAATCCTGCATACTTAGCTGAAGAAAACTTTTTGTTCCACATTCTTTCATAGAGATATAAGCGTGCTCCACTGTGTTTTTAAACTCTACACTTTCATTAAACCAATTTCAGCCCCAGAATTGCCAGAGATTGAAGCTACAGCTGTTGTTTTAGCCCCATTTTAACTGCTCAGTGCATCAGAACATATTTTAGACTTTGTTGCAATTTTAGCTTGAGCATTTTTAATTAGATTTATGGTTATTCTAGAGTTTTGAGGAGTAAAGCAGTTTGATTTAGGCTAAAAACTGTCTCTTCATGACATCAGCCGTTGGAACAAATGTATGAATGAAACAAAAAACAACTCCAGGTATGTTTTTTTGCAGAACTAAACACATTCCAACATTGCTAAAAGCTCAGATGATTCAATTTAGCTTGAAACAGTATCTCTATAATGGGGAAATCTGTAGCTTTAAGCAGAGCAAACAAATCCAATGAGTGAATCCAATGTCCTCGGGCTTCAGAGTCCATCTGAATCCTCACCTGCTAAACGCTCAAACTTGGATGTGTTTTTTTCCAGCTGTCCTTGTTGGATTTATGACTTTGGAGAGCGGGGAATTAAACTTTCAATTCCAGATCTTGGCATCTTTGAACAATTAGATCACAGATGACTGACGACTGCTTTTCCATATGCTGTATTTAGATTGATTTATATGTTAATTAAACGCAAAATATTTCAAATAATAAAATAAAATGACACGATCTATTTATGCGTTTTATTTTTGGATTGTTTGTTTTGTCACTAATGCCAATTAACGAACCCAATGAAGTGTTAAAATTCCTATATTACGCTTAATTAACTTGTTATAAAGTTCGTCAAAAACATACCTGGACTCTTTATTATTAGACTCTCTAAACTCCAAAGCTGAAAATGCTCCATTCCACCTTGTGATATCATGAAATAGAAGTTTTTGAGTCAATTAGTAGAGATGGACAGGGCTGAAATCATGCAAAAGATTCTAATAAAGGTGTATGGAGTGGAGCACTTCCTGTATTTTCGCAAGTGTTTTCAGTTTCAGAGAAGAAATGCAGAGTTTGTGCACTTAAACATATGTGAATGAAACAAAACACAACTCCAAAAATAGCGTAATATGTCCCCTTTATATTTTAGATGTTACTAATATTAAACGTAGTCTTTTGTTGGTTGAATATGATCAGTACAGGCAAAAAGATAAAAGGTTCGGTTTGGTCTCTGTTTAGTGACTGTTCCTTTTGAATAGTCATGTTCAGAATATAAAGAGAGACGGTGGAAGAACACACAACCCCAGAGTTGGCTCAGCTCCACACATCTCTGCTGCACACACACCGAATGAACTCCCTGGACACGGCGGTCACACCTCTGACTCCGCTGGATTTTCTGTTAAGCTACATTCAGCTGACAGCCCCAGAGCGCCGGGTCAGATGTGCTCCAACACACCATCGTCCTGCCCACGTTTCCTCTTTTCATGTAGAACAGAAATCACTCTAGTCTTCATGGATTTGGCACGGAACTAATATTTCAAACTTGATTGGGATAATAAGGAATGGATCAATACTCGGTGCTGATTCCAATACCACGATGATGATTAAAAACATGATTTATTTCGATGATAGAATGTAATTTTCAACATTACATTTCAGTACTTTTTCCCCTTGTATCTGTGTAATCCCTCAGTGGTGTTTAGGTGCACACTTGTCTTTGTGCTCTTAATCATTCTAAAACTATTCAGAAAAGGTTTATTTCCATCCTGTTAATGCAAATGTTTTTAGTTCATTCTAGTGCAGACCTTGTAAAGAGATTGTAGTGGTCCTCACACTCACAGATGTCCAGTGCTAAAGAGATGCACAGCAGAAGCGGCGCCCCCTGCAGGAGGACGAGGGCTCTGCTCTTGACACAATCATTCATCTGTGTTTACCAGAGCTGTACAGAGCAGAGCCACGCCAATAGGGACCCATAAATCTGAGAGATTGTATCTGAATTGGCCTTTAAACAACCAGGAGGGCTGCAGCGTGACTTTATCAGAGCTGTCGACTGTAAAGCCGGAGGTTGTTCCAGTCGCCCTATAGCCAAGTGCATGGTGTGTGTTTACATCTATAATATAAAAGTAAATGTTGCACACGTGTACACAAGCTCCTGAATGTTTTATGCTGCTCTTAAGCATCGCTGGGTCTAACTGCTTCCACGATACTTTCTGAAATTAGTAAAATTTTGCTCCTCTGTTGCCTGTATCTGCTCCACATGTTTTCCATGTTCACAAAATGTTTCTTGTGTAGTTTTCTTGAGATGATTGCTTTTTAAAAAAGTTGCACTTGGGCGTTTTATGCTCCTGCTGACTTCACAACAGAGTGCTCTGTCTAAGAATATCCTGCCTTGCCCTCTAACTGCAGCTAATTGAAAACTGAAAATTCCCCTTGGACAGAATGTGAATGGAAACCTATTAGAGGTAATCGGCGAGCAGGCAGCAGTTTTCCCCATGAGACGCGCCGCCAACGCTAATTGAAGCGAAACGTGGAGTAAAAGCTGTAATTCTAAAGGCTGTGCACTTGTTTTGTCACCGAGCTTCAAGGAAAAGCAAAGCAAATGTTGTTGTGTTGTGCTGAAAATGTTGTTAGGAATTGGAGCGTTTACAGTGTTCAGAACGGCTCTCTCGGCTCCAACGCTTCAGAATCCATAGAGGTGGAGAAAAAACAAACGGTTTCACTTTTTGTCAGTATACAAGCATAACATTTACACAGGAAGATTAAAGAACTATTAAAAGAACATAAAATAAACCAAATATCATTTAAATATGCACTACGTAACTTAATCTCCGTCAAAGCCTTTTCTCTTTGGAGATGGTATTAAACCTTTTCAGTTGTAGAAATGATTTATACCGCACACATTATAGAATTTCACATTAGAAAGTTCACTTCTAATCACGGTGATACCCTCACATCAGTAGTTCCAGTGAACCCAGATCCCAGCACACCCATGACAGTTCACTCAGGGGCCCTTAAATCAAATGGAGCGTGATCGTGGAGCCATTTTGAGGACCAGAGCCAAGTGTTCTTCCTCCGGCAGCTGCGTGGCCACTGCGACCGGTGCTGCTGGACGTCACCGCAGACTGACTGCCATATGGCCCCGACTCCCCCACTGCCAACATAACACATTTACTAGGAATATATGAGGCCAATTCTTTCTGGCCAACTGGAGTAAACCAGAGGAGGAGACCATACGTTGTCATTAGTTACAGGTGAATTTCAGCGGTATATTTCTTTTTAAGTTTGCTTTGTCATCTTGTTTGTGTTGTTTTTTTGGAGCTTGACATTCAACCAAAACACAAAATTCAGTATCTTCTCTTGTAACATTGCTTTTAGCCATATTAGTATGTTATTATCTCCTCAAAACATACCTGGACTTGTCTTTTGTCCCGTATGTTTGTCAGGTACAAAACGACAAAACGCTCTGTTCCACCTTGTGATGTCATCAAGTGGTTCATTAAAGTAAGTTTACCTTGAACACACTAAAACATTGATGCGCAGGGGTGTAAGAAAAAATGTATTCAGTGATATGTAGTGATACTTCATTGCACAATTGTCAAATCGATTCAAAAAGCATCGATTTTTAAAACATTTGTTACATTCACTATTCTGATGATTTAAACATGTTTATTTCATACAATTTTGTTCTCCTGAAGGTGCAGTTGACTGTATTAATAGAAGTAATTATTGATAAACTGCAATATATACATGTATAGTTCTATGTTTTAGTATCGGAATATATCATGACATCGAATCGTGACTTGCAGATCATGATATGTATCGTATCGTCAGACTTATGGCAATGCACACCTCTATTGATGAGGAAACAACACTCTCAGATAGATCAGATTATAGTGTAAAATGGGCCCTTTAACCTTTGAAGTACAATATGGACGTTTGTGTAATCCTCAATCGTGTATGTAGGTTCTATTGTCCTTCTCTTTACAGTATGGACATGAACATAAAGAGATGCTAATAATCTGTCCAGCATCTCGAATTCAGAATGGAGAAAATGTCATCTTCTCGGTAATGTTTTAATAATGGGTCTAGTTGCGGCGCGTCCCGATTGGTACGACGGCACATCTCACATATCTGTCCCTGTGGCATTTCTAATATCTTTAGCGGAGAAAGTAGCTTCAAATTGGATAAGTGACCGCTCTGTTCCCCCTCTGCACTCATCTATTGTAATCACACTCGTCTGCATTACCCCGTCCATCAATTTCAGTTGACACCAGCCATAATCATGTTTATTTAGGTTTATGTGCACTGTGGGGGATTAGCGATTAGGGAGCAGCCATCGCACTGTAGTTAGCATTAGGCTAATGACTCCACCTATTTCAATACAGCGTTGAGATGCAGGACTGTAGGCAATTTGATTTAGCTGTGTTGAAATAATTGAATCCGCGATTAATACGTGAAGCTATAGGGTACCGGACTTTCATGAGTAGAAAATTATTTAAATCTAATTAATCCCGAGCTCTAACAAACTCCCTTGACACATTGTTAGTATTGACATGCATGTAATATATAGGTGCAGGACGAG
>KN494870.1:25627-41809 GCA_000787155.1 Scartelaos histophorus | reverse complement strand
AAAAAATAACTATAATGCACATGTAAAGCCAAAATAATTGAAGTAATAGAAAAAGGTTCATTGACTTCCGACTCAAAACTGTAAATCTTCAAACAAGCAGTGGGCTTTCAGGTTTAGGGTTTTGTTGTTATAATATGGCTATGTGGCATTTTTTTACATCAAATTGAACCCAGACTATGAAGTAAGTAATTGAGTAAGTACAGCGCTGTGGAGGAAGATATGGAGTATGGAGTAGGTATGGAAGAGAATGTATTACTATTTCTAACTTTGAATTTTTTAACTCTGAAAAAATATTTGGAAAGTCTGAATTATTTTTATTCAGAATTTTGATGCTGAAATTTTAAAATTAAAAATAAAAATGTTACCTTTTAAATATTCAGCACAGACATTTTCAGCAGAGTAAAATTCACAGGGAAAAATTCCACAACAAAGATCCAAGATGCCAAGGCAGAAGCAATCAATCCATGTGAGTGAGGAAGGCAGAGGCTGTTTCCTATTGGCCGTTCTCATCTGTGGGCGGGGTTACAATTAAGAAATCAAAGAGATGAGATTCAGATGAGGCTAAGTCTGACCAATCAGATCGCTTCACTGCACCATTTCCTGTTTGTTACTTAGTTAGATTGGATCACTTTGAATCAGTTGCTTCAGAATTGGCATCTTGCATCTTTCCTGCAAATTTTATGTTCTGAATTTAGATTTTTGAATTTGAGGGCTTGAAAATATTTGTGCTGAATATTTAAAAGGTTATTTTCTGATATTAAATTTTAAACACTTTGAAAAAACATGTTTCAGTTATTTTTTTAGTTGCTGAAATTTTAAGTGTTCATTTTCAGAGTTTAAAAATTCAAAGTGATAAATTCAACGCCATTTAAAATTAAAAATCTAATGAAACAAATTATCGTTCATAAGTAGGTGAAAACAGGCACTTGCCTAAAACAAGTGTTTGTGATGAGAAAACAACATTATAACATAATGTAAAATATCAAATAACAGCCGGGTTTCATTTAACAGCCGGATCCCCTTTAAACACCGGGTGCAGGTGTACATTTTGATAAATAACTGCGGTTCCAAATAAAGTCTAATGTACGTGCTGAAAGACAGGAGTCGTGCTGCAACAGCAACAGCACGCAGGACTAATGCTCGCATCGTCTCTACAAAAACAAAACTTAAAACCACATGGCTCATTTGCATAAACTATAAACTCTGAAAAAAACAGCTTGATCCTTGTGCCCTGATGTGGGTGATGAACGTTCTCACCCTGCGCTCCACTCTTGCTGCGTCTGTCATTTCTTTTAACTTCCTAAAGAAATTTCTGAAAGGATGTGGGGAAGGTTTTAATTTTTTGTAACTTTTTTTTAACTTTCTGTAATTCAGGCATCACTTTCAAATGTGAGAAACTCTCCGCTCCGTAGAGATTTTGTTGTAACATTTCAGGAACATTTGAGTGTCATATTTTCCCAGTTTTGCTGAGCACGATTTTTGTGAGGAAGGAATTAATCGCCTGCCCCAAACTGTTGCATGGTCTCAAATAAATGCCTGGTCTGTTAAGTGAATGAAACAAATAAATGCAACAGATAAATAGATAGAAAATAGTGTGATATGAGCCCTTTAATGTCATACAGTAGAACATTCATATCCATGGAGACAAGCAGGTACCACCTACCTGAAAAATGACATAGTGTGCCTTTAAAAATAGTCCTATTACAGGTCGCTGAGTGTCATCTTGTTAAATTATAGTCTGATTTGCCTCCCTAGGTCACGACCGTATAGACAGGACACGACCTTAGCTCCTTCCTGCTCTGCTGACAGCTCCGCCTCACCTCACACATACCTACACTTCAACATATACGAGCTTTCATAAAATCGCAAGAGCTTTTCCATGTGACCAAAGCCGACCTCAGCGCAGACGTTTTCTCTGGTACGGTGCAGAAATCTAAATCAGTCGAGCCGTGACTGATTTATTAACATATGTGTTACAAAGACAACAGAAGAGTTTCCAGTAGCTCAGTTTGGAACCGATGTCATCCAAAGATACAAAGGGGCGTTCACGTGTAGCTGGCACATTTTACAGCCTTCACCGTAAGTTAAATGGACGGCGTGCAAGATTGTGATTTACAATTCCACAAACATGACCCGAGTCTCCCCAGAAACAAGGTAAACATGTTCAAATCAAATACAGCTTTTACCGATAACTATTCGAATGCTGATTTATTTTTAATGACAAAAACATTGGATATGATGGACAAGTTGTTTATGTTATAATTTGGTGTTTTTTTAATTTGGTTGTCAGTTCCAATGAAATCCAGTGTGTTTCAACCTAACGTGCCTCTCTCTGGTCTGAATGGTTACTATCTAAACCTCAGGCTACATTTACACATCGCCTCGCTCCATTTTCCAAAATAACATTGTGCACATAAGATCATTTTCATTTACACCATCGAGCGCCAAGCCTACAAATTTGGTGTGGTCATATGAAGTAGCCTATGGGCCACCAGATAGCAGTCCGCCCAGGTTGGACCCAAAACCAGCCACGTTGGCAGTGACGGCGACTGGGAGAAGTGACAACATTTCTGACTTAATTTGTCTCTAGTTATTGATACATCAGCTGTGTCTGCAAATGCAAACACATGTAAAGTGTTTGCACCAGAAGAAATGCGACTGCCGCTCTGATCATCATCATAGCAAAAGATAAACATTGGTCACACTTTTGGCGCATCAGCTGACTAATATTCCGTTTATCTCACTTTACAGGCAAACATCAACATTTTCCAGAATGCCCACTTAAGCCAGAGTTTTTAGAAAGATTTGTTTTCAAAGGAGAATTTGCCGTTAGCGTGTAAAAGATAGGTACAAACGAAGGAAAATGTTCCTTAACTCCTGCAGCCAATCCTGAATCAGTGTTGGTGCAGGGAGGGAATTCTAGAGCTTCTGAGCGTCACATGAGTCCTGGTTTGTCTATATATTGAGAATGAGACAAACTTGGATGGGTCTCTGTCTGCAGGTTAAAGCTCTGGCGACACATATTCAGTTGTGATTATAGTTCTGTACCTAAGACAATAATAGTACAGAATACATGTTGGTTTAGTCTTCTGTTCCGGTCTAGACCTGAACACTCCTGGTTAAGACCTAGTTTTGTACTTATTTATTCACGGTTAGTCCTGTTTTAGAATTCTTTTGTTCAGACTGTGAGAGCGCAGGCTACATGAGTACATTATACACATTTTAGATGTTATCACAATTCATTGTTTACTTTTTCTAATGCCTCTTGGAACTAAAGCCGATACCATAAGTCACTGCAGAAAAAAATTAAAAAGTTCATCATCACTACACTTAAAGAACTCCGAATGCATTGAACAAACAAACTTAAATGATCATTGCCCCAAATTCGTTCAGACCACTCTTCTCCCAGTCAACAGGAGGTCAAAGAACCCAATAGATGTGAACATGGGGCTATGAGACCAAGACCAGGACCACTACTATCTCCGTGTTCATGATAAGTCAATACCACTTTGAAACCGGCATTCTGATACATTCTCATGTCCTTTTACCTTGCAGCATGCAGCGGTAGGCGGACTCGGAGATGGCATAGATGTGAGGAGGAATCTCGTGACGTTTCTTCCCTCTGTACATCTCGATGATGTTCTCCGAGTAGATGGGCAGGTTCTTGTACGGGTTGATGACCACACAGAACAGGCCCGAGTATGTCTGTCAGGAAACACAACATGCACACATAAGAAACTCAGAAGAAGGTCATAGTGAGGGCTGTAGTAGCCCTTTAGTCCATTCATTTGTTGATAGTGTCTTAGTTGACAAAAATTTGCAGTAGTCAAATAATAATTTTATTTTATATTTTTTATTTTATTTAGTTTTTTGGGAGCAGCAGAAGTTGGTGAATTAGCTTACAATTTGGCATTTTGTTTGTCTTTATATTGTTTCTTGTTTCTTTCTTTTTTCTGCATAAATAATCGTTTTTGCATGGACTCCCTGCAGGTGTAGTCTCGTGAGTGCAGTTTGGATCACATACAGAGATACACAGAATAATTTTAAAAGGTTTTGCTTAACAAACAACTTGACAATCATCTCAGCAGTAAGCCATTATTCATTCACTGCCCAGTCACTCTGTGCAACACCGCTGCCTTGTCTGCTTTCTGGCGAAGTGCGCTGCACAATGACACAGCCACAGAATGCAGCAGAAGTAGCAGTTATAGAATATTTAACCTTCAGCTGAGGGTGTAAGAGAATCTATAACAGCTACAGCAGCACAAATTGAATAGAGGAGGGAACATAGTAAGCTGTAAGTATACGGGTGTGTGCACATAGAGTGACCATAATATTCTGGTGTTTTATGGTTAATACTTTATCAGTATCTCTAACTGCTGCCATCAGGCTTTTAGTCTTAAAATGTTTTACCCATTTACCCGCTTTACATGATCCTGGTGTTTTTATTTCGCTATGTTGTTCGTAAATAAAGAAATGAACATTAATAGCAGACAAATCTTCTTCCCTGAGCTCCGTCCTAGCGTTAGCAACAGGTGCAGGAGGGAAAGGACGTTACCTTCTATAATAGTTGCTATAGTCTGCTATAATAGTTGCAGTTGGAATTCCAAATATGGAAGTCGGCTCCAAATTCTAGCTGCAAGCCTCGATAAGCTTAATTTGACTGGATTTGACCCTAAGGGTGACATTACACTCCCTTGGTCCACATCTTTATACAGTCTATGGTTGTTCCACATCATGATGTTGATTCCAAAGTATTCTGACACTACAGAGTGATAAATGTATTTAACTTTTTTTTATTTTTTTTTTTACATAGTTTAGACTAAAGCGCGTCTGTGGGTGTTTTGCACGTGGCTCCTGTTGAAAGCGATTTGGAAAGTTCTAAGTGAATCCAGTGAAGAGAAAAGCAGACGCATTTCTCTTATCCACTTATTCCTGCAAAAATCTTCCTGTTTACGTCTGCCGGCGTCTCCGTGTTTGTTTTGGTTTGTTTGGGCGCTTCGCCTTTGGTCTCTGCCCAAACCACAATGCTGCAACGTGATTGGTCAACTGCTCCGACCCACTGGTGGTGCTGCCCAAACGCAGCTGAACAGGATGAATTCTAACATTCTCCAGTTTATTGCAGAATCCGTCCTGCTGGGTAAGGTAATGGTAGCCTGCCTTTAAGACACAACTGTCTTCCAGCTGCTGTTTGCCGCGATTCCTCCATAAATTACACAGACATTTTCATGGAGCAGTAGTACAGGGATCAAACAGTGTCTCTGGTTTCTCGCTCACGGTCACAGTCACATGTCTCTGTCCCTTTATCGGAGACACACGCACACACGCGCACATGCACACGCACACACGCACACACACACAAGTCCTATCAGAGCATCACAACACATGGTCCGGCTCATAATGAACAGTAGGCCCAGGCAGCTGAAGACCATTATGTAAGGCACTGTTTGAGATGTCCGAGTGTGTACTGACACCGGGTGAAGTCTGAACGCTCCCATACACACACAGGCACCTGCAGGGCCTAAGTGAAACTGTAACTGCACTCTTGTTTTCAGCTGATGAAATATAGATGTGGTCTTATCTGTCTGATCAGAGGAGAGGACGCACACACACACACACACACACACACACACACACACACACACACACACACACACACAGGCTGTTCAGAGAAAGGAGGGAGAGAGCGCACACAACCACCTGGACATCTGCTGCTTCAGGAGAACAGGAAGATGAAACAGGATGATGTTTTGTAAGACTTGGGAAAAGTACCCAAAAGCATAATCTTTACTTACTTACATAAAACTTACTTATTACAAGAAATGTGAGCTTTAAATGATTTAAGAATTCAAATGAACTTTCACATTTTCAGGAGGTAAAGGTTAGGTACATGTGTGATATATAAAGAGTAAATCAATTTTCAGCTACTGTCCTTGGTTGAGCTTTTCATATACAATAATATAAGACATAATACAAGACACTATCCACAATACATATCGTAATTCATCTATAGCAGGGAACTCCAACATTTTGCATCCGGTGAACTACCTATACGAAATGAAAATACTGGAGAGCTTCTCATTTTAGCAGTTACAAGAAACTGAGTTGATTTTAAGAGTCTTAGATGTTGAACCTTTATATGCCTATAAAACATAAAACCATTCATTTATTAGTGTATAAAGTTCCAAATAACATATTTTAATGGCAATTAATCAAATTTGAGTACAGCATGTATCATTCATAAATCCCTGGGTGAGTTACTTGGAAGGGGGTGAAGTTATAAAAATACAACAGTCCAAGTATACATGTTCAGTGCTCATTTACTAACCTCATTCATTCACTATTCACACATGGGACAGTTTTGGTTTGCTTTATGATAAGATTTAAGGCTGAAGGTGAGCATTTTAAACTAGGAAATTGACTTTATTTCAGTGTGTAGTGTGTTCCAGAGTCTATAGCTGACTGGCTGTCCAAATGAAGTTCTGCACTGAGAGATTTGACAGTCTTCTTATTTCCCAGCTCCTGTCCTGAGTTGGTCTGAGGCCATAGACAACGAACTAAGGCAGACCTGGGCACTGTACAGCTCCTGAGCCACATACGGCCTGAAGTTAACTGTGACCAGCCCGTTTAAGCTCATTTGGAATTACAAATTAAACATATTTTATAATTGGACTAAAACTGCATTGCTTTTATTTTAGAGGTGTTTTTAAATGACAGTTTTTGTAAGGCAACCTCAATTTATCATTGCTTAGTCATAACATACACTCTCTTACAATTAATAATTATGCAGAGTTGGCCCGGCCCTCCACAATATTTTCTTCAAGTGGAATTTGGCCCAATGGAAAAAAATAATTGCCCAGCCCTGAACTAAGGCAACAGCTGACAGAAAGTGTAATTAAGTCACTTTATAACATAAACTAAATAAATCCTGGAGGAGGTCTATGGGGTAGGCTCCTCTGGGTGAAGATCTACAGCCAAATGCTCTTGAATTTTGAGCTAGTCTTGGTCTGGACTCACTTTGCTGGAGGACTGCCAGAGGAAACCCACCCAGACACAGGCAGAACATGCAAAGTCCTGTGAGGTGAGAGTAGTAGCAAGACACTGTGCCATCTGTAGAGCTGCATATACTGTAGTATAATAGTTTCAAATAATTGTAACATTTCCGTAAAGACACAACAAAAGTGTGTGCTTTGGACAAGATTTGAACCTGCAACCTTCTGGTCAGTAGGAAAATTTGACTGTTTCATTGTTACCGCATCACACTAAATGATTCATACAAAAGCAAGTAGTGTCAAAATACTAAAATTTCAAACTTGATTTCAAAACTAAAGAATAAACTTGATTCTCAATACTTATTCTGACAACACAATAATTAAGAAATAATATCTTATATCTGTCTTATATCTGTGCAGTCCTTCAGTGTTCCAGGTAGGTTCCATAGTAATCCATGGGTGTAGACTAGTCTATGTATTCTTATACTTCTGATAGAGCAGAAGATCATTCAGGAAACGTTCATTTCTGTCCTGTGAATGAGACTTTTCAGTATTGCTCCCTTCTCAAATGAGTATGTAGTTTCGATACTAGTTTTAGCATTGATTAACCACTGATTTCCGATACTTTTGACAACAGAACCCAGAGCTGAAGACCTGATTATGTTTACATCACGGCATACAACAAGCTGGCTCTAGAGCTGTCAGGTTTAAACAATGGTGGAAGCCCTGGAAAACAAAAGCATGTCTCCAACAACAGCCCCGCAGCACAGAGCAGAGCAGCGGGCAGCAGCCAAAGCCACAGAGCAGGGCCCATCCAGGAAACACCGGGCCCTATTTCCACTGTGTAATGGGATACAACCGGGTGAGAGAGAGAGGGGGGTGGCCTAGTAACAGCTGAACAACAAGAGGCAGGACAGACACAACAGACAAACTTCAGTGCCAGGCCAGATTATGCCAACTGCAAAAACAAACTTATATTTTTTTAATAAGTACAACACAATTTTTTTATATCTCGTGATTAAGGTGATAAGACACCCCTATTTATCTGTGACAGTCCCAGTTTTGAGCTCTGTGTCCCCAGGCCAAGCAGATTTATCCAAAACCAGTGATTTGTTTCAGTTTTATATAAGAAATGTACCAGGTGTCCCTATTTCGGACCAATTTGATCAGTAAAGAAAGGCATACATTGACATTTGTTTAGGTAAAATACAGAAAAGCTGATTAAAAACAACTAAAAGACAAAGTTACTATACTGACTCACATGTTTGTTGTGAATGGGCCGAGTGCAGAAAAATTCCCCTTAATTATGCACTTATTTCATAATTTTATTATTACCAACCACCCCAAACTGAAAGTGTCCCAGTTTTTGGTTTTGAAATTCCGTTCACCCTCGTTATGATGTTTTTTTTGTTTATGATTGTATAATATGAATCACGATTATTGATGCTATGACAACACATTGCAAATCTTTCATTTACTCATTGATATTATGGATCAAAATGTGACCAGCTGAATGATGAAGTTAAGCTAAAGCAACGGTATGATACAAAATCTGCTTGTTCCAACGTTGTTTCCATCGACATGAGATATAAAGAAATAACAAATATAAAATAGCCTACAGTTTAAATGCCAAACCGGAGCAATTGGCAATGGTGAAAACAAACTGCAGGCTTATGATATCTCCAGTACGGTCCTATGGTGACACAGGACTGATTGCAGGACTGAACCAGGACTAAAACAGAAATAAAACAAGACTAAACCAGAACAAGTCAATGTTACATATTGCGTACCCCCACTCAAAAACATGTCTGAAGCTTCAGGTTTTAGACATCATCCTTGTCCTATTTGAACCCTCCTTACATTACCCAGTACCATCCTGTCCAATGCTGAGCTCACTATACAAAAGCATGATACAATACAATACACTACAACTTCACACACCTGATGTGATGTGATGTGTAGGTTTTTGTTTTTTTTTAAGCAAAATGCACACCGACTGATCTAAGCGCACTGAGCAAAAGAAGGGGGAAAAGGAAATGTATTCAATATTTTAATGTTTTCAGGGAATATTGCATTTTCAAACCAACAAAGGGTATTTCATTTTTTATTTTTTGTTATTATGATCAATTTTGTATGTAAATGCTCCATGAATACGATAATGACTCCAGGAAGGATCATTGTGTTTCCAAAGTTAATGGAGTTTGAAATAAATACAATAAATATGTTATGTAGCCCATGGATGTGTAATATCTTATATTACACATCCATGCATATTTTCAGGTACTTAACTATTACAGCAAATAATAGCAGGTCCAAGATTGGCGGGGGAGATAAGGGGTAAGTGAAAACAGCCATTTTCTGAGCACTCAAGGCCTGATTGCCAGAAAGAGTATGTATTTCCCATGAATTTGAGCAAAATGTGTCTTGCTCCAGCACAGATATGTTGTATACGCACCTCTTAAGGTCAAAATAAATCCACTGTGTACTGTCTACATCTAGTAAGAATGCATTTTATTGTCCAAGAATCAGGAAGTTCATGTTAGCAACTAGCAGGCTAAATGTTGTTAGCATTGCATTATGAAAAGCTCTTATAAACTCATCCTGGTGAATAATTTGGATGCTCTGAATGCATAAGCTGATAGCATAAGTGAGGAAGAACTTTGAAACACCGCAAACCGTTTCAAATGAACTAGTTGTTTTCAGTGATTTTGAGATGGTAAATATCAGCTACAGCGCGTTTAATGTGAGATAAACGGCCAACTAAAAAGAGCTTTCAGTTAATTGCAATGACTTATTTTCGCAAGTATTATATTTAGCTCTATGTGTGTGCGGACAGATCGATTGGTTTGGGCTACTACAGCGGACCTGGACCACCCCTGCCCTCACTTGTACCTTACATAAGAACAGCCCCCGTTAAAACCTCCCGCTCTGGCTTGTGAAATCCGATAGTTCCTTGGAGACTCCCGGTTTACAGATGCCACTGACAGCAACACGACTCATATTTACAGTACGATCAGTCTTAAACGGGGGGCGGGGAGGGTATTTTACTACTACTACAACTGCTAACACATAACATACTTACTAGATCACCTTGTTATCTTTTATTGTTTTGAAAATGAACACGTTTAATAAGTTTCGATTTTGTTTTTGATTTGTTTGCTCTGAATCTCCCCTCCTATCTCCCTTTGCTCTCCGTGCTAAGTCACTCCCCCTTCAGAGCGCTATCACAACGTAATGCCGTACTATGAAACATTCTAGACAATGCATCAATATCTCCGTGGAGACAAGCAAGTGGCGGACTTTTATGGAGGAGGATCCGCCACTTGCTTTTCTCCATTGAGATGTTATTGCTTGGTCTGGAATGTTTCATAGTACAGCATTAAACATTTCTATCTACATGGAGTCCAAATCAGACCAAGTTACAGGTCAACTCTGTGGAGAGGAGACCCGCTCACAGTCAGAATGCCTGTTTTCTTGTATTTTTGAGCTATAAAACCATCTGTAATTGAATGTAAAGTAGAGATGTTTAAAGTCATACTGCAGAACATTCCAGGCAGAGCAATGACATATCAAAAAAAACAAGCAGCTGACAGACCCACCACCAGAACAGCAACACAATGCATCTTTAAACATGCTGAGTCTGGTTAGCAAGACTGGAACGAATCAGATTTTAAATGAGATCCAGTTTCAGTCAGGTCTAATGGTTACAATTTAAAAGCTAGTGTCTTTTTAATGGAGGGATGTACAGCCAGTCCTCTGTCAGTAAAAGCGTGCGGTTTGGACCAAGATCAGACTTTGGATGACAAAAACTGGACAATGTTTTGTGTTACATGGCAATGATTAGCCTAAATTGGTTTGTATTCAGGAAATTAATACTGAAAGCCACATTTGTGACAGTTTAAGAACACGAAATAAAATTAAATCGAAAATTGTGTTTGATATGATGGAAAACGCAGCGCTATGTTTGGAACTTGCAACTTTCCAAACTGAGGGCGAGCGGTTGTTAGAGCTTGACCGTGACGGCGAAACTGCGATCTGGAAAGTTGTGGAAAGAGCTTATAAACTCATCACGGTGAATAATTAGGGTGCTCGGAATGCATAAGGTAAGGACTTTGGACCACTGCAAACAATTTCAAATGAACTCTTTTTCACGTTTTTAAGGCTGTGAAAATCAGGTATAGCTCCTTGAAGTCAGTAACGTTGTCAAATAATGTGATGCAGATACTCAGATGCTAATGATGTGATTGAATACTAATCTAATGGTATAATATGGAGATGGTAAAGAAGGAAAGAGTTTTGTCACGATATGAACATTTCAATACTAAGGAAAAGACTCGATTCTGATACTACGATGAAAACAATAAAAACATTAAAAAACATTTTATATAGACAATATCCAGGTTCTCTTTTTCACTGATAGAATTTCAAAACGTTTCCATCTGAAAATGATTGGAAATAATCAGAATAGCCTAATGAGAATGCATGAAAGAGATACTAAAATTCCATGACTTTTCCAAAACTTTCATTGACTTTTCCTGGGAAATGACATATTCAATTTCCATGACTTTTCCAGGATTTTCATGACTGAGGGAACCCTGCAATATACTGTGATTTTCAACATTAAATGGGAGTAATTTCTTTTCTGTTCCCATGTGGTCTTATATCTGTATACTCCCTGAGTCATTCGGATAAGTTCCATAGTGATTCATGGGCATAAATTCATTTATGTGGCCTTAAATCAATACTTGCTGAAATGAGTTTCTAGTTTCGATACTAGTTTTAATATCAATTCATATCTGATTTTCAACACTTCTGACAATCCTATATATGACTGTAAGTACCAGTTGTGTCAAGCTTCTTCTTTAAATATCGAGATGAATTTGAGATTCTGAATCGTAACAAATCTCTCAAAAGTAAAGTAGACTGTTCCTTCATGAAAGTCATTGCAGTTCCTCCTGTACTGAAGTAGTAGATGAAGGACTTGGTTTCCCCCTAGTATGGTCCTGTCCTTGAGCGGGCTCCTGTCGGACTGGACCACCAGGTCATGATGTCCTCTGCGCAGGAGTTTGGTCATGGTGATCCTGACTACAACATCTAGACTTTTAATATCTGATTACACACCAGAAGAATGTACTGATATGGGCTTTTTGCATTGGTTATGGTGGTTTTGAGAATCCAGATTACACAATGGCTGATAATGTGTTGGGCTGGTTTGTGATCCAAATTGCATAATATGAAATTACTATGACCTCTGTTGAGATCTTACCTTTATTAGAAACTTATCAATAAGAACAGTCTTGGAATCTGAACTAAATCAATTCCAATGTTGGTATCAGTCAGATATTGGACATTCAGCAGATTTTTGGCCCCAATATTTTTCCGCTGGCCAAGTCTCTGTTCCCAGCTTGTCCTCGGTGAATCAGATCCGTTGTTTTGAACAGGATAACATGAAAATGGAACTAGAGCATGCGGTCATATAATAATACTGGTAATTATCAGCTACAAAAAATAAATGTTTGGCTTGAAGAAAATACTGTTCTGTTCACTTTATTCTGGAAGTTACCGTGGGAGCTGCAATTGTCCAGTTATTGTTTTGTATGGGGCTGCCAATCCGAACAGCAAATAAGTTCTATACAAAGCCATTTTAAAGTCTCAAGAGAATTAATGCAGTGTGAATTGTTGGTGCACATGAACATTGAGCATTATAAACAAATGAACCTGTTTTATTACATATTTTAATGCCACAACTTTTGAAACTATTTTGTCTGATAAAAGCCTTGTGTCAAAACATTACATGTCCTACTAAATTTCACATTTTACAAGTAAGACAGTGTGCGAGATTTTTCTCTAAGCGCCGAAACTTTTCCAAAATTCTCCATTGAACTGAATGGGATTCCGGCTTAACAAGAAAGAAAGTGCAGTTTAGTAGCATTTAGCATTTAGCAAAAAATGGAGTAAGGTCAATAGTAATAATTTGTGGGTGTTAGATAGATATGGGAATATGGGAAAAAAAGAGAAAAAGAATAAAATTGTCCATTCCCAAAATAAATGGCAACCTACATGCATCAGTTGTGTAGCCACAGTTCAGCTTGGCTTGAGAAAATTTTAAGACCCATAGCTGTATAAAAAAGTGGACTTAGTGAGTGTGACGTCATCCATAGCATTCCGGTCCAGTCAAATGAGGCTCATCAAGGTTTGCAGTTATTGGCCCATTTCATATTTAGAATAGGAATTTATTTACAGACAAAAAACTAAATAAAAAAGCTAAAAAACACCAGAGAAGCGCCACAATTTTTCAATAAAGTCAATTAGAGCCAGAGTTGATAGAGCCAAAAGCGCACCCATGCTCACTTCCTATTTGGAATGCAGCGGGCTGGCAGGTTAGCTATGTCCATTTACATATAGTTTATAGCCATATTCTAAAGTACATCTAAAGAATCGGCAACTACAATATTTCCACTACTATCTTATTTCAACATACCACTGCTTTCAACAATAACTTTGCAAATTTTGCGACAAACGCTAAATGAAACAAATCACAGGAATGTACAAAACTGAAGAAGGCACAAACAGGACAGAAAAGGTGGCTCCGAAAGCGAAGATCTTGGAATGTTGGCACCGCGATCCAGAGCGTTTCCAAAAATTTCATGTGGCAGCACCGTAGATGCCCTGTCAAACCGATCCAGGCTGCACGTACTTGGGCTTGACTCGCTGTCATCCTGATACAAACCGTAACATTCCCCAAGATTTACTGGAAGCATTTTTCCAAAGCAACGTTCCCTCATTATGGAAGAACTGGCCTGCAACAAGAGGAAAGTTGGACTAGCTCGTGTTCCACAACAAAGCCACAAGTCAGAGGTTTGAGCTGATCACCCAACTCTCAATGAAATGACTGATATTGTTGTATGACTCATGGCTCTGTGAAGGGCAGTATGGGAATATGAAGTGGACACTTGCCAGTTTTGGAAAGAGTACAGAACATTTGTACTTAAAGAACACATTTAATGCAATTTTGCTTGACCTTTTAACCGTGTTACATTGTATTTTGTTTTATTTTGTTGTATTTTGCTATAATCAGGCTTGTTTTAATTCAAATCCATTAATCCATTAAGTCGTTTTCTATCAGCCTCAAAAGTGCTTCGTTAGCATATGGCCAGTTTTGTTGCCTCATAGGTAAATGTCCGGAATTCTGCAAAGTTTGGAAGCTCATAAATCATGACTGGACTTGTTCTGGAGTGTTCACAACCAATAAGGGGGATAAGGAATTCAGTTGTTTACTTTGCTATTGCTCCTATTGTGGACAGCAGAGGGAGCTCTAACTTTCAAAAGCTTCACTGGAAATAAAGGTGAAATTTATAAAGTATATCTTCCAAATGCAGACATTAGTAGGACCTTATTACCGCTTCCCGTAAGACTTCTGGAAACACGCGGATTCCGGTGATAAAACCATGGATTCAGCAGCAGCGTCTTCACAACCTGCTAAAGCTTTCCATGAGAAACGAGACTCTAATTGTGTCTATAATTGTATCATTTATAGGCAGCTTTTTATTAAGTTAGATCCATTATAATAGACAAATTTATAGGCAATTTATAAAAGGAAAAAAAGAAAGAATACAATAACATCTAGATTAAAAACAAAACAAAAACAAAACGGCAATTTTCTCAGTTTTCCCAGATTTCACAAATGTCAGAGTTACAACCGCCATACAGTCTATGCCAACAATAGAACCTGCTGGAAGTCACCATCCAAATGTTTCCAAATGTCTTCCGGTTTTGTGAAGTAAGTGTGAATAGAGCTCATTAAAACTGTTAAAAAAGGTAAAGTACTTCTCAAGGTGTCCAAAAGCATTTAAAAGCGTTTAAAAGGCAATCAAAGTCACCAGAATGCATGATATGTATTTTTTAAGTACAAGTACAGGGCTGCGACAGAGGCCCATATGGAGAGCACTGGGGCTGGGACAGACTGAGGTTCACTGCAGCCTAGAGATAGTCTATAAAACCCCTCATAAGTCTGTAAAACTCCTCATAAATGTTACTGGATCACATATATATTTGTAGGAATTAATTTAAGAAAATATATAACTTACAATCAAAGGAATTTCAATTTTGTGTTGCATTATCAGAGTAATAATATTCTAAAACAGTAGAATTTTAGTTTTTGTTGAGTTCTCCTGACTGTAGGATTTGTTTTTCAGTTTAGAAAAAGTTTTGTGAATGCCAAAAATGTTCGTAAGAAGGTCTTAAGCACAAATTTGTACACAAGAATGTTTCATGAGTGAGGCCCAATGTTTTCTATTAAAACTTGATTCATTTAACAGTTTTAAGTAGAGATCAACAAACATATTTATTTCTTGGCCATTGTTGATATAAATTGTGGACTCCAGAGAACCGATGGCTGATAAGCGATGGCCTGTAAGCATTTTTGGGACAATATTGATTATTTAAATTTACAATAAACTCACGCTCTTTTTGACCACAAACGTATTAGAGAGCTGTGTAATCATGTTTTGTGCAGTGTCCTGTTCGAGCTTTATGTGTATTCTTTGGGTAGTAGGTCAGCCAAAACACAAAATCAGCCGGTGGTTGAGTGTTTAAAAGTACACATATCGGTCCCATATATTGGTCAGGGTCTACTTTAAAGCTAAATGATGATAAAGCTGAATTACAGTAAAGCTGAATTACAGTACGTGAGTTTGAAACCATAAAAACTTTTAATTTAATAATTTAAATCTTTCACAAACATCACTAATATTCACGTAACACGTATTTGTCCACAAGCACAGCCTTTGAACAGCTTTTTCAGGCGGACGAGTAAAGCAGATTGGACCACTCTTGGACAGCTAATCAGCTCTCAGCCCAAAGCGACTCATATGGCTTAAGTTTTCTGATTAGATGAAGACAGCATCTATACACACTTTCATTTATGATCAAAAACATTGGGTATTTCAGCTTGAAGTCATTTTATACCACAATCCACAATTCTCTGAGATTCCCCCAATCAGTTATGAGAGTTTGTTGAGATGTTTGGGATTTTAGATGTAACTCGGTACAAATTACAGTGACCGCATAAGTTTTGGTTATTTGTAGTATAACTGCCCACCGTCATGATCCAGGGGCAGACGGGGGCAGACAGGGGCAGACAGGGAGAGGGACAAACAGGGAGAGGGGCAGACAGTGAGAGAGGCAGACGGAC
>JACN01142479.1:0-14480 GCA_000787155.1 Scartelaos histophorus | reverse complement strand
GTGCAGTCTGGTGGAGCTATGGCACTCCGGGTTAGGTCTGTTGGGACTTTTTTTGCCGGACACCAGAGTCCACCATTGTCGTTTCCCTTAACAAATAAATAAATAGTTATTGTGGCCTTGTGTGTACAGCTTCACAGAGCGCCAATCCTTGTGTGAGTGTCTCTCCCAACACTGGAGTCACATCTGAGTGTTGAGCCGTTGTAGTTTCACATATCACCACTAGATGCTGTCTACGTTGCTGCAGTCTGACAGAAGAAGAAAAGAGCACAGAGGCCAGGTGGGGTCAGGGGGAACAGGTTTCACATCTGCCATCTACTTGTGAAAATAATCTAATAAACTTGCAAGATGGTAGCTTTAAATTGCTATGACAACCTCCTAATTTCGTATTCTGAAACCCATGAATACACAGGGTACAGGAGTATTCTTTACGCCCCAGATTACTGCAAAAGGCATATCCATAGCAGTTGTTATTGTGAAAGTAGCAGATGTTGTCATAACTTTTGTGAGAGAATTAGGGTATGATTCACCAAAATATATTGGCGCATCAAATCTGCAAGTGTCCCATCGCTGTAGTGAGAATGGGCCTGAACAGAAAGGGTGGGAGGGGGCGCTGTAATTAGAGAGGTGAGTGCAGTTTGCTGGACCATAAACAAACTCTAGTCTCTGGCTCCATGTCCACGGCTCTGTGATCTCTGCTCTCTCCAGTCTGTGAGCCAGAGTCGGGGCCAGTACGAGATGCTCTGCCATCCACTTCACACAATAGCTCAGGTTCAGAGCGGTGCCAGGTTTCATGATCTTTTCTAAATATAGGGACTATGCACAAAATGTCTATTACCTCAAACCTCATATAACAATGTAGCGTTCACTTTGGGGTCTTTGTTTCTGTCTCAACTTATTTATCCTATTTAATGCTATTTCTTTTGACTGTTAACGTGTCAAAAAAAAGGTTGAAGCCTGAACCTCCTGCAGTATGGACATGTTTTGTATGACTCAGCAAATGGAAAAAAATTACAATTGCACAAAATTATAAATTTTACATAACTTTTTGTAAATTAACTGTCTCTGTCAAGTCAGTTAACAAACCCATGTGACCCTTTCCTGTTTAGTTTAGTTTAATTTATTTTTCTGGACTACATTCATTATTATACATACTACATATAGATATACATTATACATATTAATCCAGCATTTATGCCATTACAGGGGTGTTTTTTGCCCACATGTATTTTGTGACCGGGTTTCCTGTGGATCTGACATGTAACGTGGCCTGATGGTGTCACCTGCTCATTATCTCCATGGAAATGTCTAAATTTAGTGTCAAACTGTGTTATTTACAGGTGCATGCCAATTCGTTTATTTGTTCATTGGCTCCAAAGTCTAAAATGTGAATCACCACAATGTCAAATGTGCGTGGAAATAGTCCATATCCGTGTACATCTGGACATAATGATGCTCTGTTGTTCCTGCTTTAACCCAGGCTCACATGGACACAATGCAAAACAAGAACATGAATGGATTTTAGACTTTTGGTGACCTTGTTTATGCAGAGACACACTGCAGGGGAATATTTGCATGCTTTCCAAGTTAACCAAATATCTACCCGTCATGATCTCACATTTCAACTTTTGCATATGTGTTCAGACATTTAAAGATGCAAAAAAATATATATAAAAGTGTTCAGACATTTGTTTTAAATGTTGTTCTATCTACACATGCCTCATATGCCTTGTGCATTAGTGTTGTTGTGATATTCAATTTTCAAATTTGATTTTGATACTAAGGAATACTAAGGATTGAATATTCTTTATATATTCTGATACTGGATTTATAATTTACACTGTTTATTTAAACAATAGAATATGATTTTCAACATTAAAACATAATACTTTCTTCTATATTACCATGCTGTCTTTAAATTTGCCTAATCCCTCAGTTATCCGGATAGGTTCTAGTACTAGTCTGCTACTAGTGCTCTTATACTTGATACAGCTAAAGATCATTCTAAAGCTCAGGAAAGTGTAAATGTGACTTTTTTTCATGTCAATACTTGATCAATTGAATCTGATACTTGTTTAAGTATCAAACCTAACCCTAAGGAATAGTGTTAGGTTGGATTTAGGTTAAGGTTTAGTTTGAGTATTAATTTGTATCTGATTTTCGATGCTTTTGACAACCCTATTGTGGTTACCATTTTATAATTAGCTTCTATGTTGCTTGTTTTATAACTGTCTGACTTATATGAAATGTTGATGCCTCTTGGCCAAAACTCCCCTGAAATTTCTCCCTCCCTCTCAAATACTCAAAACACTTAATATTATACAAATTCATATGTTACTCCAGCTGACGCTACTTTCACACTGTGTATGTGTGACATTTGTGGGCTTATAACTTTTCTCACTTTTTGCCCTCGCTCTAGAAAAATGCACAGAGGAAAATCCACTAAATCATTCATATACTTGTGGGACATAGTATGAAAATGTGTGAATGATGAAATAAACGAACAAACCTCAGCCTGACTCTGGGCGACGCTGCAGAGTAACATGGCCGAGCTCATAGACACACACACACGCACACACACAGACACACACACACAGACAGCGCTCTCAGGCTGCTGAAATATTAAGCTCTATCCACATGAAGTAAGCCCATTCTGCTCTCATAAAGTGCAGGTTTGATGAGGGGTGGTGGTAATGAGGATGTCAACTATCTCTAGGTGATGGACCATGTTCCAACTGCACATACAATGCAGTCTCCTGTTTCCATGGAGACCAATTATGATCCCAAGCAACTGCGATTCTTGCAAACATTCCTTTGAAGCGTTTTATCTCAGAACCGTCTCGGGCTCGGTTGTAGCGCGGCGTTAGCGAGGAGATAGCACGAGTCGGTTCAAAGGTGATCTTGTCCTAAATGTGCTCGGATTTGAATGGTGAAGTTGCGCGGAAGTGGCTGCTCGTGCTAAAGTGTGTCATCGCGAGGCCGAGCTGTAGCAGTGCGAGGAGACGGGGGCTAAAATTAGGAGGAGAGCAGTTATGTAGACCAGGTGTAGAGCACGTGGCCTACCTAGTCCAGAAAGTGTCCACTGTGCTCATGGGGCAGCGGGAGGAAACTTCTCATATATCTCACCTGACTTAGATTTAGACTTAGACAAACTTTACTGGTCCACAAAGGAAATAATTTGGACACAGTAGCTCACACGTCACAATAAATGATGGTAACAAAGAGCAAAAATACAAATATCAATAATAAATTCAGAATAAGTAGCAGAAACGGGCGACAGGAGCTGAGTTGGTAGAACATTTGTCCACTGATTCTCGAGATAAGCATCATTGGTTGTGTGGTGTGATTCAAGCTCCCACAGAAGAATATTGTTGTGTCCTTGAGCAAAACACCTAACCCACCTCACCCCCAGTGCATAAGTAAACTGGTTAATGAGTGGTTTATGTGTGTGAATGGGTAAGTGGTTTCTTGGTGTGCCTTGAAGGTGGAAAAGTATAAAAATATATAAAAAATGTATACAAAATGTGACAATTTACTGTAATTTTATATGTACAAGTAAAAATAAAATATAGAACTACACTAATACTAATACATCTCAGTTCTATGAGGTTGTAAAGAGAAACAGTGCAAAGATGAAATAATGACTGACAGGATAGAGGGTTATTTATTACATAAGTATCATCGGTTGAGGCTTGTGTCACTCAAGAAGTACACGTTGAAGTTTTAATATGTGAATAAAAGTGTAACATAGCCTCCTAATGATTTTCAGATCTCATAGAATCATCGTGGCCTAAGCTTAGATTGGCCTGGTTTTCATTTCAGCCCCAAATATAGTAAAAATAAGACAAACAGATGTAAGTGCGGTGAACTTTGCTCCAGAAAAGAGCACTCATGTACTTTTGGGTGACTTGATTTGATCTTCTTGTGTCTGGTACTCGAGGCTCTTTTAGCTTTATTCAGTTTTATCCTTGAAATTCTAGATTGTGACTACTTGTGTCTTGAGTGCTTTTGCGACTCGGTGCCAGCTCACATATTGCAAATGTAAACAATGTGCGGTGTGCAATGAAGGCCCCATGGTCTGTTAACATAAAAGAATGATTTAATAGACAGTTTCAGCCACTCACCAGTCAAGAGCAGGAGCCATCTGGCAATAACTTATTCTTCTGTGAGCAAATAAACTCTACACTAAAACCATTATTGATTTCTAAATCAGATTTGATCTAATGACTTCTTCTGTATGACACAAGTGCAGAGGGTCAGATGGGCCTAATAACATTTAGGACCAGATGTGAAATGTGAAATCTTTACCGAGGCACAAATGTCATTTTGATCGTCAATATGTCCTTATGTACATAAAGTAACTCTATACCTACACAATCAAGTCTTATCAATGCTTGAACAAGGAATATTTCTACCCTCTACGACACATATGGCTCAGAAATGGTAAAATCTATACTGAAATATTAATGTTAACATGACATACATTAGCATAGACCCGCTCATATTTTGTTTAATATGTTTAATATATGAACATATGAATGCAAGACGTGCTTTTAAAGAGTCGCCAATGGAAGCAGGCGGGGGGCTGTCATTTTCTGTCAGTGTTACTGACCCAACATGCTGATCTCTCATGGTGCAGGATACAGGGGCGCACAGAGGCACTGATGGACAGTCTAGCCCTTTAAAGACAAGGTTGTTAGTTTGATTCGAGCAATCAGAACCTGTAAGACTTGGGTGTAGCTTGAGTGTGTCTAATTTAACCTTGTGAAAGATGCGCATAAGTAGATGAATACATAGCTGTAACTGTTTTCATTTGACAAAGTGAATTCTATATGTCTCTGTTGGGTTTATATCGTTGTGTGTCTTTGCAATATACAACATCACACTCCACACAAAGCTCTGATTGATACTTTCTGTCACATCTTGCCTTTAAACTATTCTTAGGCCCAAAAATCCAAATGTGCAAGTTTCTCAGCTCGGGTTGTACGTGTTGAGGAGCTAGTGTTTTCTCTTTCATGAAGGCGCTCCTAAGCAGACTGGCAGCTCATTACTGTGATTGCCAGTCTTCTGTTTGCAGGAGTGGGGTGTGAGGATCAGGCTGTGTGTGAATGTGAGGGAGGGGGCTCTGTCTAGACCACTGCTGCTGGATGAATGCTGTGCATGGGAAGGTGACTTTTGTCATCACTGCATGACGACACTATAAATATAAAGGCTATTGTATTAATAAACATGTTTCACTTGTTGAGAATAATGTATGACATTTGGGTGATTCACGGCCACCTCAGTATTGTCCTGTGCAACTTTGGGAGATCCTGTAACTGAAAGGTTTATTACTGCTTCAGGCAACTGCTCTCATATTCAGTTCATCTCCTTTGGACCACAGTGCACTTGTTCAAACCTCCTTCACTCTGTGACCGTCCAAAACCACAGGTTCTGACAATACCTCACAAAGGATGGATGGACTGCTCAGGTATTCAGCAACATACAACAGTCAAAAGTTCAAAAAGTGTGAAAAGTGTATGATCAAAAATAGGCGTTAAGTCACAAGGACAAACAGCTTTACAATGGTTCCTTTGTCATCATAATACTTTTAAGTTGTTAGAGGAAGTTGAGTTTTGGATGAAAGTATTCTCAAGGTTTTTATAAGATACAGTGTCTCAGTGTGTCAGTTTAGACTTGTCAAGTCTAAACTAGAGTTTTTCTTGTCAGTAGAAAAAATAGTGTGTGGTTTTGGAGGCTAAATGCTCAAACTTACAGGTTTATCTCCCGCATAAATCTACAAGTCAGCATTATTTCAGTTTAAAATACCAATTAGGCAAATATTAGGGGGCACAATCATCTGATCAAAAAAGTGAGGTCTTTAAAGGTCAACACACTTGAGTTTTGCAATTACTTGTTTGGATCCGAGGACAAGCCTTTGCACTCTGTTTTGTTTGAGTGTTTGAAGTGAATCAGCCAGTGTATTGTACTTTGTATGCGTACCATAAACAAAAAAAGAGTGAGAAAATGTCTAGTTTTGAGCCTGAATTACCCTCCACTTGGTTAAACCTATTCATGATATTCTAAAAGAAGTGGCCTGGAAATCCAGTGGACAGACTTGCGTATGATTTTGGCGTCTCCCTTTAGTCCCACGCGAACGGGGCGTGTCTTTGTGCAGGGGGAGGGCGCAGGCAACACGCTGCTAAGTTTTCAAACTGCCCGGCCAAACAAAGTGCCAAGCCAAGCAGGAAGCAGGAGAGTAACCTTGGAACAGGGAAACGCGGCGCACTGTGTCCCACTACAACTACAGGGACTTTTGGCTGCGCTGTGCGGGGCTGGTGCGGGGCTGGGGAGTCTGTGCGCACTCAGGTGATTGTGCTACGTTAGGCAGAGTGGTCCAAGGTGTTCCGCTCGGTCGTATTCATTGATTAATCAGATTTATTGTGAGCGCACAAAGCCCGTGTGTGCTTTATCTGGAGCGCCCGCCCATTGGGCTTTCTGCGGAGCGATAGTGGGAGATTGATGATAGTCTCTGGGATTTGCCGTGGAGAGAGAGACAGAACGAGCCGCTGTGGACTGGTCTGATTTGCTCTCTCATCAGTGGAGGCAGGAGGGCGGCTTATTACGGGCTGACATCAAGATCTGCTCCCTCTGAAGTCTTGTTAGAGGCGCTAACCATCACGGACTTTGGCGCTGTTCGTTGTGTTCTGGAGGCTGCCTGGGAGAATCGCCTCCGCAGTCTCAGATGCGTAGTAAACGGGGAGGAGTGGGCTGGGTCGCCTAGACGCCCGGCTTCCATACATCCGTACGCACACGTCGTCAGTGATAAAAGAGGAGATAGGTGAGGGTGAACGCGAGAGGAACGGACGCACGCAGTGGAGCTTTTTTACCCCCTTTCCATTCGCGGCAGTACGCACGAAAACGAGAGTCGGACAGTGGCGGTGAAAGCCTCATTTGACTTTCAAACACGAACCCTCTAAGCTTTGACTCCTTTTGTCGCTTGGGATTCTCCTTCCTCCTGCCAGGATAAGCCACAGGAGCGAGCGCTGAAGATTTGACTGACAGACCAGAGGGAAAGACATCGCATTCTCGTCTTCGCCATCCATAAGGAAATACTACAAGTCATAGATCTGTGGGGCAATGGCAACCAGTGCGCTCCGGCTTCTCCTCGCCTGTGCCCTGCTTGGTAAGTAGCCTCAAGCGAGAGCAAAACCTTTGATTTTTCTGCTGGATTCTTGCGCGCACCTGTATGAGACAAGTTGATCCAAGTGGCGGTCGTGAGGTAGACAGAAGAGCGAGCTGGTTCCATTGATAATCTTTAGTGCGATGCCGTGGAACAGCTGTGCGCACGGTGAATATAGGTTAATGTCATATTTGGACTTCACAGATTAACGCAATATTGAGGGTAAAGACGTGTCTAGTCGTGTGCGCCATTGTAAAAACTACACAATACTGTAGCGTCATCACTGGCTCACCTGGGGCACCTTACGCACACCCCCCTTTACGTGAAGTCATCTCACTTCATCCCCCCCCAAATTAACTCATCATAAGTCACTGCGGCGGCTCAAGTTTAGACACCTAATCGTGAGCACCATTGTGGATTACTCACAGTTCCAAACAGTGCATCCTCCTGCCTGTCCCAAACAAACACCAGATGGCTTTTTTTTTTCCTCTCCCAGTTCCTGGATGGGGCAGCCTGACAGCACCACCAGAGGGAGGAGGAGGAGGAGGGAGGAAGAGGGATGGGAGGGTGAGGTGGGACAGGGGGGTGGTGATGGTGATAGGAGGAACCCAGTGGAGAACCCTGCTTTGGCCCAGAGGATTAGCAGTGGCAGCCAGGGGGGATATGAATGAATATTAAGAATGTTTTAGTCTTTGATAACTGTTCTGCATTTATGTGTTGGTAATCGTAAAGATGCATTCCGTAACTTTTCTGGTGAAGAGTTCATCAAATGTTTTTTCAATGCTTTTGCTTTGTCTAGAGTGTTTCACAGTTTGATATTAAACCTTTATATCTTCTCCAGACCATGTTACAGGTCAGATCTATAGAGAGGCAGTCAGAACGCTTGTATTTCTAGGTATTTTTTGGCCATAAAACCACCTGTAATTTCATAAATATAAACTAAAACTGTTTAATGTCATACGGCGTAACATTCCAGGTAGAGTAATGACATATAAATACAAACAAGAAGGTGACGGACCCAATCAAAAAGCTTCATTGTGCACCTTTAAATTGTAATGATTGCATGAGTTTCCTTGAGTTGTAAAGTTGATGCACATTAAATCACAATTTAGAAGGCAAGTTTTATAACAGATGCCCTACCAAATGCAGTCACTGGCTTCATCTTTGATTGGGGCTTCATCTTTGATTGGGGTATTATTTATTATATTAGCACCTGTAATATAATAAATATAAGCTAAAACTGTTTGATGTCATACGGCGTAACGTTCCAGGCAAAGTAATGACATATAAATACAAACGAGGAGGTGACGGACCCAATCAAAAAGCTTCATTGTGCATCTTTAAATTGTACGTTGCATGAGTTTCCTTGAGTTGTAAGGTTGGTGCACATTAAATCACAATTTAGAAGGCAAGTTTTATAACAGATGCCCTACCAAATGCAGTCACTGGCTTCATCTTTGATCAGATTTGGGTATTACAACTCCACCTTCATTGTCTCCACGTGGGACATGTTCAGTTTAGTGATGTACATCTTCTTGACATGATTTTACCTGTAGAAATAGGAGCTAGTTTTGTCCGATTTGCTTTTTACTGCCTCTTACATAATCCTGAATCACACAGGACGGTTCAGGTGTTGTGAAATGATGTCACGTTCCCTGTGCCAAGTGTGAGAACATGGTTTTATGGATTAAGTAACACAGTTAAAAAACCCATACAGTGCAGAATCCACTGTACCACCTTACCTTATACTCCCCTGTTGAAACATTAGAGACGCTTTCCAACATCAAAGCAGAAATATAATCCAATTCAGAGCTATTTCGAGGATGCCTGTGTGGTAAAGAAAATGTATGAATTGCAATGAAATCACCTGTGTCATTGGGTGACGTGGGAAGATGGTCTGGAATAGAATGTGGGTGGCAGATGCAGTAGCTCTGTGGAGGATCAGTCTTAGTTAGCATGCCCCCAAAAGTGCCAGGCACTTTTGGGGGCATGCTAATCCCATATTGAAGTTATTATTTATGATGCTGACTGTGCAGTGAGGGATGGATCTGGGTGCTGCCTATGTTATGGAGCATAGAAAAGGTTGCCTAAAGCTATGAATGTTTATTAGTTGCACGAATATGGTATCTGGAAGTAGGAAAGTGGGTTTGTGGAAGGTAGAGGAAGGAAAAATAAGTAATGGTATAGTTAAGGATAGGATAACACTGCTTTTCGTTGTTTAATCCGCTTGTATTAAGGTCCCACAAACTGAAAATAGTTCACTACTTTCAGATTTGACTTCCTGTTCAAAGCATTAACTTAGTTCTTTTTGTTTTAGTTGAAGCTAGTCCCTCCTGACAGTACTTAATTTGTGTACTCGTTACTATGGTGATGCTCACAGTGTAGTGATACAGATGAGTGATTAAACCGTTGCCAGAACCAGAAAATAGTGCATACCCGCTCACAATTCCATCCAAGTCATTTTATAGTTTTGCTAAATTTTATTCAAAGTTATTTAGTTACTACTTAAGCTGCTTCTACTATTTCTGCAGATGTCAAAGTTGCAATCAAACTCCGTTACTTCTGAATTAGTGCTGCTAAGAAAGTATATATCACTCCTGAATGTATTTTCCTGCAGTAAAATTCACACCAAACCCTACAAAACTATCTTTTTTCGTGGTGTAATCTGGTGTTATTTGAAAAAGAACCCCAAGTGCTCAGAGTGTTCAGTTTATACAACTATAGTGACAGTGTAATACGTATGAGCCCGGCTGGTTTAACTGTGCAATGCCTCAGTGCTTTTCATTTACACAGCTCTGAGCGGAGAGGTTAGCCATCACCCAAGAAGAAGCCAACCCTAACCTGTTTTCCAATATTGGCTACTGAGGAAAAAACTGGAATTTTCCGCTTGCAAATAACCCAGAGCTTATGTTTAACTGTCAAGATGGACGCCGTCACATTGTCACATTTGTTATAAGCTGATGTTTTATTTATATCCATCATAGCGCGGCCAAATCTGCAAGACAGGTGCGACTTCCACCCAATTACTAAACATGTTATGAATGCATTTGCACCAGATGAGTGTCAAACGCATATGGATGGTGTGAGTGCGGGAGGGAGACAGGTGGCGATGAGTGCCACGTATGAATATTCAAGGATGTATACTGCTTTTTATGTTTTTAAAGAAGCTCTGATCCATGTCTATTTTTGCCTTTTTTTCCATTTCCTTCTGCTCTAATTCAACCTTGGCCCAAAATGCATTTTTCCACTACTTAATGCATCATAGATCTTGGGAATCAGAAGGTTTTATGGGCATTGTCAGTGAAGAAAATTAACAAACGAAGCACTTGGTCTGGTGGTCTGCAAAATAAAAAGTGTTCACGGGGCATTTCCGGTTCCAACAATTCTGTTTCCAATTCACTTTACATTGAAAAATCGTCTGCTGCACTGTGCTTTGTCATTTTGTTGTGGCATGCATCAAAATAAGTTGTTAAATATACTATACAATACTACTACTGCCACTAATACTACAGCTACTCTTCCTACTACTGCTGCTACAACTATATCTACTATTACTCAATTTTTTGACGTTCTGTTTTGGCACCGACTTTGCAAAATTCGCCTTTTATTACGTCGACGTTGCTCCTCTGTTTAGCGACGCCACTGCTGCTGTCGCTGCTCCCCACGTCGCCTCCGTGCCAGTCCACAGTCCTTTATATATAGTACTGCTACTAATCTGAAGTAAAAGTAACAGCATCCAACTTTAAGTACAGTCGGCGGCGAAGGCAAGACTCCATAATTGACCCAATCAAACAACAGGCTGCTGCTTAAGAGCTTATTTCCTTTCGAGACTCGCGATGACAATTCTTTTTTCTTTTTTTTCTCTCTCAAAACTGATTTTCTACAGTGTACGGAAGAGAGACTCGTGGCCACTTAGAGCCAGAGTTGATTGCATGAGACGTGTTGTTAAGGCTGTCAGCGGTAAAGTGGTTGTGAGAAAGGGACTATATTTACTATTTCTGGCAAACACACTATTGGGAGTGTTTAATTAGGATTAAAGTGGGATATGACAGGGCAAAGTAAGTCGTATTTGTGCCTTTAATTGCAATGTATGGAGCTGTTATTGGCAGTATTAAAGCATAATAAGACCAACTCACACTCAGGGGGATTAGATTATTTTATCGGTCTCTGCTGGGAATAAACTGGGTCTCGACTTTGACAAAACCGAGATTAAAATCAGGTCTAAAAGGTGCACAACGTAACCATCCACCATCTGGTTGTTTCCACATTGTGACACTAAACTTGTCTCGTGTATCTGCGTTTATTCAATTACAGGTGTTGTAATACGCGCTGTCAAACTGGCTTATACTGTGACAGCTCGTCTTTCCGTAGATCTGTCCTGTAATTTGTGGTTGCTCTGTGGCGTCAGCTGCTTTGCCTTCATGGAGATGGATCTGTTTAAAGCTATACCGTGGAACATTACAGCTAAAGCAATAACATCTCTATAGAGAAAACCCAGAAAATACCACTCGAATCATCCATTTTTGGGAATCGTCACCCTGCCACTCCCTCCACACTCCCTTGTCCCCGTCCCGTTCGGAGACAGGTGCGACCCCCGTCCGGTCTCCCTCCTAAAATGCGTGAGATGGCGTTATAACTTGTGTGGTCGGACGGGCTGCTCGTCCTGGATCAGCTGTTGCTACAGTGTGAATGCCTTCCATGTGTTTGGGAGCCTCAGCTGACACCGGGGAGAGCGCCGTCTAGACTCAGGGATTCCACACAAGAATTTACTGTCGTCACAAAGCACATATGTGATAATGTCATTTATTTAATTTGTATAAACATTTTGATTGAGTGAATAAACTAGCATAAACTGTTAAACGCAAATTATGTTCATTATTAGTTACTAGTTCAAATTTATTCCCAGTCTTTCCTCTTTTTGTGCCCTGCCCGTGTGAAGAGTTGCTTCTATTGATTTGGGATTGGTTTTAACAGCTGCCATTGCTCATCACCTCGTCTACTGGGACCTCAGACCCACACTTAGGCAGACACGCTCTTATATGGCCACTTTTACATACCATTTAGCTTGGGTTTAGCTTTAGGTTGTTTTTATGGTCACTTTAAAGCTAGTTCAGTACTTTAATTCAATTTAGATACTCAAGAAAATGTTTGATACTCTGCTGATGTGGACTGTATAATGTCATTTTCACACAAAGCTGTAGTTTCTTTAAAATTACTGTGTGGTTTAAAATAACCAAAACCGAAAATAAAATTATTATTTATTGATTATTGTTTAAATGTGTTGGAATTCTAATTTTGCTATAATTTAATATCAGGATATTGTTATATGACAACCTAAGTTCATTTGTAATATTTTCTAATCAAATCAAAGTCACAGATCATATAATTTCTTACTATTCAAAGTTGATTCTATCATATCCTATACATTTGTGTCTTCCTGCCATGATTTTATTCACTCATGCTCTTGCGGTGCATCTTATATCCAGTTCCCAACAATAGAAAGAAATTACACAGACCTTTTAAGAGCAGCAATTTTCTCTAAATGCATAAAGCGCCATTGAAGATAAAGAAGCTTGAGAACTGGCGCAGATATTTTTAACTCACAGTCTGTTCCATCTTTTGTAAACATTAGTGGCTAATTATCTTTTGGAGAATACAATTGTAGGAATGCTAGCAGACAAAAAGCCAAGTGTGGACGGGGGCTATGGAAAAACACAATATATTTACTCCTGATTGGATCTGTTTCCACCTAAAACAGAACCAGCTTCTTACTTTAGAGGTAAAATATGGGCTGGAGGCTGCCTGCGCTTTCTATTGTTGCCTCTTATCATTTTTCACCTGCCTTTTGTTTGCATCACAGGTGTCTTTGTGTGTACACGTGACACAATACTTTTGTATGGCAGTGTTTTCTTTGAAATCGGAACATTGAGTAAAGCAGCGTGAACTACAGCAAAAGAAAAACTGTCTAACTTCTAGTACTCGCTGTGTGGGGCTGTCTCAGAGATGCACTGTGCAACTGTTAACACGTTATGGGTCAAATATATTAAAAATCAGTAAATTATATTGGAACATTGTGTGAAATGCATTTAAGAAATAGCACCTTCTTTTGGATTTGATAATTGTAGCATACAGTAGTACTAAAGGTGAGCAAAAAGACTGTCTGCAAATTGATGTTATAAAATGAGAATACGGAGAATTTTAAAAAGAAAAAAGCACAAGTCTGGGTTTGTCTAAATTGAAATATGAAAACAATGTTGCTGTTTTATATTGCCAATCCATATTCTGTCTAAAGATGTGCTTCTCTTTGGAACATTAGTTTTGATAAACATCTGTGATTACTGCATAATAATTACAGCTTGTCCAACCTTTTTGAATGATATTTTTCAGTCTTATCTTGCATTGCTAGTTCTGAATCACAAATGTACTATAGTAAGTGAGAGAGGACGCTGAGTGGACAATGTTGCGTTATATCTCGCGGCCAAAAACATGTCAGAATGGCGCTGCTACTAGCCGCAGGGCAAGTCGTGCACCCTGTAATCCAGCCTTTGCACTCAGCTGTGGAAACTCACACCAAACTACCACTGCCAGGGCACGTCGACTCCTCCGCGTGACTCCGTACAAGGCAAAGAAGATGACAAGGCCAGATTTAGGGAGCGCGCACTAAAAGACGCCAGGCAAATGTTGTATTTTTAAATCATGACTGCGCTCCTCCCCGGCGATGAGGATCAGAGTGGGGTTGACCCGCGGTGCATGTTGGAACATCCACTGAAGTTTGTGCGGAGTTCTTAGGGGAGACTTCCTGGCTGTCAGAGCGAATCAGGGAAGTGTCTACAGCCTCAGTTAGCATCTGCTTTGTGTCTGGCTGGCGAGACACTGCTGCTGGTTGAACTGTCAGCTTTTTGTAAACGTCACTAAAAACCAGCTCCCAATGTGACTCATGTGATTAAATTGCCTTGGTGTAGGGAGATTTGGGGGTTTTGCTTCTAACTTGTGAAAGAAACATTTTTTTTTCTTCTCTTTTTTACTTTTTGGCTCTGCTCATTTAAGGTCACCACAGCCTTTGGACATCTCGAACACTGGAAGTTTGTTTACTTTGGTCTCCAGCTGGGCTTGCTCTACTCTTGAACTCAAAAATCACTGTTATACTGTTATAAAAAAACGGAACAATATGTCGATATAGTAATAATGGTATAGAAAGACAGGCCTTCTACATAGACTTGGAAAAACTGTATTGATCCATGAGGGAAATTACTTGGAAACAGCAGCGCACACATCCATAATGTACACAAACTGCAATATAAATGGCAATAATACATTCTAA
>KN494868.1:0-16546 GCA_000787155.1 Scartelaos histophorus | reverse complement strand
TTGGCTTAAAATGTTTTATTATTCTCTTTTCTCTTTTCTCTGGCAGTTTGGACGTAATACAAATAAAAACAGCCAGTTCTTGCATGGATGGATAACATCAGATCCAATTACCGCACAATCCTAACTTTGATAATATCTTTAAAAGCGTTTACAAAATTCCACAAATCTCTAAATTCAAAATTCAAATAAAAAAATGGCAAAAACAGAGTAAATTTGATCTTATCCTGTTACTTATGTATTTTATAAGCAGCTCTTGAGGTCAAAATAAATCTGCTGTGTTCTGTCTGAGGCGTTTAGTTGTCCGATCATCAGGAAATGTGCAGTTAGCATGCTAGTTATTGTTGTGAGATAAGGGAGGAATAACTTTGGAGCACTGCAAACTGTTTAAAATGAAAAACTAATCCAAACTAAATCAGTTTTTCCCATTTTTCAGACAATAAAAAGATACAGTTCCTTAAGGCAGCTCTGTTACTTATGTATTTTATAAGCAGCTCTTGAGGTCAAAATAAATCTGCTGTGCTCTGTCTGAGGCGTTTAGTTGTCCGATCATCAGGGAATGTGCAGTTAGCATGCTAGTTATTGTTATGAGATAAGGGAGGAAAAACTTTGGAGCATTGCAAACTGTTTAAAATGAAAAACTATTCCCATTTTTCAGACAATAAAAAGCTACAGTTCCTTAAGGCGTTTCATCTGTTCTGGACAATATGTTTATGTGGTTTATTTCTTCATGGTTTAATGTTCTTCCAAAAGGTAAATATTCTTTATGGGAGTTTCCATTTCCAATCTTTATGTAGGTCGACTTTATTTCTGATTAATTGAAACTAAAAGCTCTGCATAACGCACACTGACATCTGAAATCCACTCAAGTCCACTTGAGAAGTACTTGAAAACTGAAATCCTAAGTGTTTGTAATCAAATCTAAGGTCATCTCAAGAATTTATGCAGAACTTAGAATTGTGAAGGACTTTTAAGGATTGTTTGAAGGTTTGGAATTTTTGTTTTATCACGATTTGCCCAATTACCTTCCCACAATGCTTTAATGAATGAGATTTTTTGCAATTAATTTGAGTAAAAGTTGCTTCTAAAACAGAACAACTGTGATTCTAAATGAAGATTATGACAATATTTATTAAGGAATGTTTGGAATATTTTGGTGTATACTTTTTCCACAGGGAGTTTTTCAAGCCAATTTGATCATCATCATCATCATCAATATTTGTGAATATCAAAATTAAAAGGGAATATTTGTAGCTGTTTATTGTATAGCTGCATAATTGTAGTCTACAGTTTTGTGTCAAGCTTTATGAAGAATTGTGTTGGAGCAGAGATGTCGTAGGTTTGTGAGCTGAATAGTGCCTGGGAGAGATCACTAAATGACTGAAACATGCATGGACGACATCTAAAACCTTTTTAATGAGAAAAAAACATTATTATTGCAACACGGTAGAAAGCTAAATGAATAAATAAAATAATAATAATGTTATTGCTTTGCTTAAAATGTTCCATTAAACTTATGTATCTGGCATTTATTCAGTTATAGGTGTTTTTATTACTTAAATATACTTAAGTAATGAGCAGGGTAACATTTCCACAGACCTGACGTGTCACTTTTTGGCCTGCAAGGACGTAAATACATTTTATGCAATACAGAAAAGTTAAAGAGTGCACAGGAAAGTTAAAAAATGTAAACTTGTGTGTAAATGATTGTTTAAACATACAGAGATAGTTTAAGCCTAATTTCTATTTCCATTTTTACTCTGTGCCATAACCAATGTCATTTAGTGAATACATTATTTCATTTTAACTATGAGATAACACCTGCTTTATCTTTGAAGGTTGCCATAGCGCTGAGTTTTTGCAAACATGACTAAAAACACTTTTACTACACGTTCGCTGCATCTTGACCTAACCAGCAGTTTGGAGATTCACAAAAGCATAAGTTGACTGCAATTGCCTGTATTTTTAGACAACTAAAATATCTCGCAATTGTTCCTAAATTCTTGACAACAGCCTGCGCCACTAAAAAGGCCCCTGGGAGAGGTTATTTATAGGCAAAGAAAAAGGTACGTCTTTTCTCGAGGGGGTTTGTCACGAAGAAAAAGATGACGATTAGAAACTTCAGACTCCAGAAGCGGCATTGAAATTGATGGAGCGTTTTACTTAAGGGAGCATTGTGTAACTTTTTTGCGTGGTCTGGAATGTTTCACAATATGGCATTAAACCTTTCTATCGTCATGGAGACCGAACCAGACCGAGTTACAGGTCAGATCTGTGGAGAGGCGACCCCGCTTACAGTCAAAATGCCTGCGCGACAAAACCATTGAGTAACTGTAAGGCAGAGCTGTTTAATGTCACACTGTGGAACATTCAAGCAGAGCAATGACGTCTCCATGGAAACACGCCGGTGACGGACCCCCAACCAAAAAAGTTACACAGTACACCTTGAAATATGCATGAAATATCATAGAAGACACAATGTGCTTTTTGAATATTTACTATTAAATTCTTACATACATACATTATTTTTTCCCTCCAGTATCTTTGTTTTAAACTGCAAATTAATCTATAATACTGATCTCATGTTACTGATAGGCCCCAACTTGCATTTTTATTGTTGAAAAATGTCCTTTTTTATAACCACAAGTAAATACAAGGCAGGAGTGGAAATAGGGATACGTAAAAACAGACATTTTCTAAACAATACAGGATTTTTTTTAAACATGAATCAATCGAAATCCAACCTGAAGTGAACTAATAGTGAAGAGACACTGTTATATTTGGATGACCCACTTAACCTATTTTCTGAAATTGTGCAAAAATTTCTATTTCTAAAATGCAGGGTCTGTAGGTCTGCAGGGACATGTTGTAGTTCAGCATGTTTCTTTTTACATAAATACAACATTGTCAATAGTTTTCCCATTCAAAAGATATAAAATCGCCATGGCAACGGTGCACATCATTCAGAAACATGTAGTATTAACTAACCAACCATTAACTTGCCTTTGTGCGAGCTGCAGCTTTAAATTGTGTCCTCACTCAGCCTGTGCACAAGTCCAAATATCAACATGTATTTATCATTTTTGCATTCCCTATTACTATTATTTTATTTCCAATATGTCATGCGCATATTCTATCTCCAGGCCTTTTCGTAAACCAGCTACAGCTTCCGTCTGACTCCTAATGAAGACGGGCAGATTAATTACTCATCATAATTTATTTGCGACGTGCATTTGTTCATCCCCAAAAAACAGCAAATTGGCTAAAAGTTTTTCCTCCTCAGAAATATTACGAACAGGTATTAGTTCAGTTTAGAATTTGAATTGGAATTTTTATTTTGAACTTGAAAAGCCGAACATGCGTCTGCAAATTAATATAAAACTTATTTGGAGAGAGGTGGAATTTTGAGAGGTAGAATTGGGTCCGGTAAAAATTGTAACGGGGAGAATGCGACATGCAACAAATAAGCTGGATCCAGTATGCGTTTGCCATGGTTTAATAAATGGGAAAATGGCATATTATCAATCATAGGCAATGTACGGATGCAGGAACAGAGAGCAGGAATATTGTGAAGATGAATCCTGCATCGGAGAAACAAAAGCAATAGTAATCAACAAAAATTACAGCTACCCAACCAACTAACATGTTTAGCTTCTGAAATCTGATGGGATCAGGCTGGTACGGGCTGGTAATTTAGCCAAAACCACTTTTCAAATGCACGATCTAATAAAATAAAAGAGCTGAAACAGTTTTTATTGGATTCTTTTTCATTTTTTTTAAATTTTTTGTTAGATTTGACTCGGTGTAACCTCTGGACTGTGACGGTCGCACAAACCTTGTACAATCAGAAGTGGAGCAGCCGTCTGAAGGGGCCGCTGCGTTTTTTTTTTGGAGGGGCCGCTGTAAATGTATGGCCCGGTGCATGATGGGTAAACGCCAGGTTGTCAGCATTGTTCTGACAGATGATTGGATCTTGACGTTTTTCCTCTCTCACATTGTACGCTATTCGATTTTTCAAACTCTTGACGTTTCTTTACTTAAATTCATCGGAATGCGTCGAGTTCGAATCAAAGAAATGTTATAGATTTTGCAGTAGATCCTTTAACACTACAGTACGGGAAATGCATAAATACATAAATGCATGCAAGAATACAGCAAAAGAAAAATGTAAATTTGCTTCAAGACACTGAAGAGGCGGCTTTTGTCAGTTATGTAGCTTGAACGGGAAGTGAACGGACGCGTTTCTAATATTAAAGAAGACAGACTGTGCTTTTGTCTGCTATAGTTATAATCTATGACTCAGTTGGATTATTATATTATAATTTGGAATGTGAAACAATGAAGTGCAAATAGAAGTGGTGGTGAAAATAGTTGCTCGGTTAAAGTTTATTGCTTATGTAACCCCAACAAAGCATGTCTTAAATATCGAAATCATGTGTCAAATCAACTCTTGCATCTGGTGTAATATGCCATTTTAATGCTGTTTTTAATACTTGTGTAAATTAAGATTGGTACATTCAGTTTGGACTCTGTGGATAATTGTGTCTGGATTATCTTAAATTTGGTTTAAAGGTCCTATATTGTCCTTTAAGCTATATTAGAATATTGCTATTTCCTCAAAAATATATGTAGAGTTGTGTTTTGTTCCATTCACACAAGCTTGAAAAAAACGTTATTAGTTTTTCTACATCTCCAAAGCTCAAAATGAAGCGTTAGTTTTCAAGTTAACACCTTCCTTTTACTATTTGTTCTAAAGAGACTGCCAATTCCAGAGCTGAAATCATCCAAATGCATTATTGGGATGTCCATATTTAAGAGTTTTCAAGTTGTTAGCATCTATCTTTTACCTTTTGTTCAGTAGAGATTGGCAATTTTAGCGCTGAAACGATCCAAATGATCCTAGTGAAGGTGCATGGAGTTTAAAAACACAGTGGAGCACTTCCTGAATGACGTCACAAGTGTTTTCTGTGCAGGGGCTGTAAATTAAACATGTAAATTAACATCTGACTGTGTCTTGGAAATAGTGAGGAGCAGATTTCAGTTCACACTCAACACATTTTAGCATTGTTCATTCCAGCCTAGCGATGCTTCCATTGTAGGGAATATTATAAGTATGAATGCCACATAACTGAGCCTGAAGTGTCTTTGCTACAGTGCTGGAATTTCCCTTTTAACAACACAGCACAGAGTCACTTGTACATTTCCTGTAGAGGGATCTGCAACTACTGGTTACCACTGCTTTAATATACCATCAATCTGGAAGATATATGGTTCCTGTCAGCTCTGTTACAAATACACTCTTGACCATTACATTTTTAATTAACCCCTAGTACAGCCTATTGGCAAACTGTCCCAGACGACATCCACGTGTAACTCTTGGGTAATGGAATACAGTGTTAACAGATACTTTTGCATGGCGGATTCGAAAAAACAATATTGTAAAAAAAAAAAAAAAAAAAAAATGATGTGTTTTTGACAGAAGAGTTGGAGTTGGTACAACTTATCAAGTGATTAAAGCAATCTCTTTATTCCACTCCAGTTTCCATGACGATGGGACTCGATTAGAGACGGTGGCCGGGTCGTGCATGCGGGTATGTGTCGACATACATGTGCGGATATATATATGTGTGTGAGAGCGCTCGCCTTAATTTGCCGTAGACTTTGCAAAAATGAAACAGAGATAGTGGCGAAAAAGAAAAGCCCCAAGTAAGCCTTTTCGGTGTAAATTAGTGTGAAAAATTGGGATGCAGGTTGCCAGGGTAACGGACGAAAGACAAATCCTTGTACAGTACCATTCAATATGCAATCAAAAATGAAAAGAAGAAAAAAGATTAGTTTTATCACAAAGGACTTCAACTACAAACACTACAGTGAATCTATAATACAGTCTCTACGGCTTGTCTTTTTGTCTTTTTAATATTAATGGAATTTTGATCATATCTGGCCTAGCAACAGGGAACATTCTGTCTTTTGATAGTTACAGAAAAAAAAAAAAAAAAAAACACAAAAAAGTCCAAACCTGAAAAAAATTAATTACAGGAAATGAAATGGGTGTTATTTTAAAGATCCTACATTACGCAAAATTTACTCTTGTAAGCTTTAAAACACGTTAGAATGTCGTTACCTCCTCAAAAACAAACCTGGAGTTAGTGTTTCTTTCATTGGAACATGTCTGAATAATCTTTATTTTTAGTCTGTCTACTTTTCCAAAGCTCAAAATGCTTTGTTCCACCTTGTAAAGCTGGAGTTTTCACATTAACGGATCAATTTTAACTTTAGTTCAGTAGAGTTTGGCAATTCTAGGTCTGAAATTATCCAAATAATTCTACGAAAGTTTTGAAACACAGTGGAGCACTTTCTGTATTACCACATGAGCACAAAAAAAGAGGGAGAAGAAGCTAAATATGCAGGTTTTGTGTGTTAAACATGTATGAAATGTAAATGAAATGAATGTATGAATTAAACAAAACACATCTCAAGGTTTGTTTGTATGAGGAAACAACATTATAACATCAATGGGAACATAACGTAACATTGTGCAGTTATCACGTGAAATTATGTCTTCGAGGGTTTGTTTGGTGCTTTGACTTTGCATTATAGCTTTTGGCACGTCGTTATGTCGCAGTGCTGGCAGTTCTGCCGTTCGGCTCAGTGTAACAAAAAGGTCTGAAAAAACTCAAAAGTTTAGGCCGGGACTCGGTGTTCCTTCTCCAAAGACAGGTTTAATGATGGATCAGTGTACTCTCTCCTCTCTGATCATATCCGGGCTCATCTGCGGGAAGACTGCTCTCCCCGAATCCAAGAAAATAACCAAAAATCAAAGCTGTTATTTGGGGACAGTCCAGATTTTTAAAAAAAGCTTCCAAAACTGCGATACAGGCCTCACTCATGGCATTACATGTAAAGGAAGGCAGGCCGAGTATATCTGTATGGCACAAATCATCCACAAACGAATATTCAAAGTGCTTTACAGAATAAGAACGACATTAAAATCACAATACAAACAAATCGCACAAATCATACACAAACGAATATTCAAAGTGCTTTACAGAATAAGAACGACATTAAAAAATCACAATACAAACAAATCAAAACATAAATAATCATCAAAAAATGTTCGAAAAAAGAGAAGAGCGCAGAATAAAAACCTTTCAGTCATATACCCAGTTAAACAGAACCATTTTGAGCCTAAATTTAACTGTTTTGGTTGGAGGTCCATCATCTGCTTTACATTATTTTACCTGGAATGTTCCACAGTATGACATTAAAAAGCTCTGCCGTACATGTATTAAATTCCAGGTTGTTTTATAGCTCAAAAATACTGTGAGTGGGCTTGCCTCTCCATAGATTTGACATGTCACTTGGTCTCGTTTGGTCTCCATGACGATAGAAATGGAGACCTATCATGTCATGTCAATGGAGGCGAGCATTCGATGGAGCCGTCACCAGAAAAGTTACACAATGCACCTTTAAACACTGACACTGTAGTTGTAGTTTGGTTTGACAGAACAATGTTTGACTCAAAGGGAATCTACGGCCTCACTCCTCTGCTTTGTCATTCTGAAATGATGATGAGAAGAGAGGGGTTCATATTCTGATCTCAACCTCTGATGAATAAAGACGCTCACATTAATAAGACTGTATGGCGCAAAATGTATGCAAAACCAATAGGCTACTTCTCATTAGGAGGCAGGAGATGTAGTAACCTCCCAGAACACAAAAGAATAGGACGTACCTCCTCAAGAAAGTTGCATACTGTACCTTTAAAGGGCCCATATGACGCTGTTCTCTGATCTACGTTATTTTATTTCCTCACTAAAAACACACCAGGAGTCGTGTTTTGGTTCATTGACACATGTTTAACACACAAACCCTGTATATTTAGGCTGAGTTCTTCTCTCAAATGGAAAATACTCTGTTCCACCTTAAGATGTCACGTGGCATTAGACTTCATCATTGCTCGTTATTCTGATGGACAGGGTCGTAAAAATTCCGTCATCCATTATTATTATCCGTCAATTTATTTTAAAATGTTAATGATAATGTAAGACTATATGATAATGATAAGACAGATTTAACAACTTGTGTTTTCATTGAGTCATTGTCACTTTTAATAATTCACAGAACAGCTTGTGTTGCACAGACGTTCAGTCACTTCTCATGTGAGCATCACATTTTTTCCGCTGCTAAAACCAATGTGTCCAGCAATTATGCAATGCAATTTTGAAACATGAGACAATTGCAATTAAAATATGAACACACCACTGACAAGGATTTAAGTGACTAAATAAGTGACAAACTAAATCGACCTGTTGTAGATCAGCCTGCTCAAACCTGGTGCGCATGGACTTGAACTGGGAGCTCGCTCGTGCGCAATCAAAGACATGGGGACGGCTGCAGAGGCAGTTAGTCATTAGGTTTTGCGTCTTTGCCTCAGACAGACAAATTCTCGTGCCCATTTTAATTTTGTTCTGAAGGCTGAACCCCGTTCTGCTGCAACACTGGAATGGACTGGAATCACCAACGCCACTTCAGCCAAAGTTTTGAAGTCGGGGAACTTTTCTCCCAGGGAAGTGATGAGAAGTTGACAGGACCATGTGAAAGTGGGATGTCCTGGTCCTGCTGCACTCGCTTCACTGAGAGAAAGTCCTGCAGTGTGCGCTCTTTCTGCACCAGTGACGCAACTGCACCCCACGTGGGTCCTAGCGTCCAGTCTGTATCTCTTCAACGCACTGTCAGCACGCAGATAGTGAGATGTGTTGAGTCCCATGTGAGGTCTAAAGAGGAGATAATGAGAGAATAAATAATAAGAACAATAATAATAATGAATGTGCACACTCACCACCAACTGGACAGGGGTGTGAACTACTTATGGTTTCACCCCCTCAGTGTAATCTGTCAAAATGACAAACAGCCTTCAGATTTTCCCGTCAACGTTAAAAAAATTCTGTCAATGACGGAGAATATTCGGTTAATGCAACCTCTGGCTCCACTGTGTTTTTAAACTCCATACACCTTCACTAGAATCATGTGGATAATTTCAGCCCTTGAATTTTCACTCTACTGCACTAAAGGTAAAAGGGAGTTGTTAACTTTAAAACTACCACTGGATGACATCACAAGGTGGAACGGAGCATTTTTAGCATTGGACATGTCGACAGGATTATTACAACGTGTGGGAAAGAAACAAAACACAACTCTGGGTATGTTTTTGCACATTATAACATTGCTAAAAGCTCACAAGAATACATTTTGTGTAATATAGGACCTTTATCATGAGGTATCTTCTTTAAGCTACGTATGTAAAAGTGAACTCACCGTTACATAAAAACTCGCCCACAGTCTTTGAGCCATGCTCTAAGTGTCTTCCTCAGCAGCATATGCGAATGTGGGACTGGGGACCGACTGCCTGAGGAGATACTGAATAGGCCTGATCCTAATTGAACTGTCCTGCTGGGGAGAAAATGCACATCATTATGGCCATTAGTAATAATCACCGCCGATTAGGGCCGGAGTTAGCATGCGCACGGACTACCTTATACCAAGTTTTATTTCACACCTCGTAGCTTTGTGGAGGCACGGAGGAGTTCGAATGGACTTGATTTATGAAGCGCTGTGATTGGTGGCTGCTCACAGTAGGTTAAATAGCAGATATCATGGATTGGGACAAAAGCTGGGCTGGAATTTACTGTACGCTTTCAAAGGTAAAGTATAGGGCTGTGTCTTTTTTAGTCCATTTGCATTATGAAACTGCATCGGAAAAGAATTTAATTGGAGTTTAATATGTAGTGTTTCTGATGGAGAGTAACCACCTGCCTTTTTCCATTTGCCATTCACGCTTACGTCACAAACCAGGAGGACGTCTGGAAAAATGTGATTACAACTTCCTGTAGTTACCAGCACCGGGCACGCCTTCCGACATCTGAGGTATGGCTGTAATTGTTGATTAGCCCGACATAACAGAACGCTACAATGACACGTAGATGAAGGAAACTGGGCCATTTTCTCCTGTTACTACCATGAACAGAGCCCGCCAAAAGTTGTAATCGTGTTACCAAACTTACTCCTGGTTTGTGCCATAATGTGAATAGAGCCTATATGGCAACAAAATCATCTGTCTGCCAATTAAAAGTGTTGTTAGTGCTAATAAACACCTGAAATGTCTCTAATGGCATCATCTGCTAGTCTCCATGGAGCTAAATGAGCTTAATGCCTGAATGCCTAAAACATTGGAGGCAAACCAATAACATCTTCACCTCAACCAGAAGAGATGCACTGTTGTACTGTATTCAAAGTTTAAAGCTGCAAAATTACATGTTATACTTAAAATTTGTTCATGTTTATTTGAATTTATTTATTTATTTTAATTTCAGATCTATGTTGTAATGTTTCCTCATCACAAAGATACATGGAGTTTTATTGAAATCACAGGTTCAACACACAGATCATGCATATTTAGACTATTTAGTTCTCTCAAACTAAAAACATACAGTACAGGAAGTACTCCAGTGTGTTTTTAAATTCTATACATCTACACTAGAATCATTTGCCTGTCCGTCCATGGGAGTGGATCTCTCCTTCACTGTGGTTCTCCTCGAGGTTTCTCGTTTTTTTTCCACTGGGTTTTTTTTTTCTCGAGTTTTTCCTTGCCGAAGAAGGAGGGTCTAAGGACAGGAGATGCTGGGACAATTATCCATTTGCCTGCTTGTTGTTGGACATTCAGTTTTTTTGAATTATTTATTGATTATGAATTTTTATTTTAGTTTTTTTTTCTTATTCTGCTTCATTCTCTGACATCTTTGTTTGCTAATTTAACAATTTTGTGAAGCCCGCCGAGATAAGTGTTGTTATGATTTTGGGCTATACAAAAATAAATTGAATTGAATTGAATTTGGATACCCTGGAATTGCATTTTGTACTTTGGTGATATAGAGATCCTTATAATTCAGAGTTACTCAAGCATGTGCAAATGAAACAAAACACTCCAGGTTCGTTTTTGAGGAGATAACAACATTCTAACATGACTAAAATGTTTGCACCACATTTTAATTTATGATTTCGTCCTGAATAATAATTTGTGCTTTTAGTCCTTTAGGTAAATGGCCTGTCTTTAGCACATCCATTACACTGGTATACAGGGTCATGCGCAGTTCACCGCGCAATTAACTCCGGCGAATTAATTGCAGACTTTAGAAACATCGACTAAAGTGAAACATAAGCCACACAGGCAGAAATTTGCAACGGCTACGGTTTGATTAGCTTTCATGCTAGCTTAGGCTGAAATGGCTCAGACTCAATAGTTAACACTGCACATTAGTATGCCATTAAGTCCCCTCTTTGCATAGGGAAAGCATTCGGAAGGAATATCTAATCAAATAGGGCTGGTACATTTAAATTACAGAGGTATTATACTTTCCGAGCTACCCATTAGTTATCCTTGACTTTCATAAAAATTAATTTAGCCCTTTAGCATGGGAAGGAAAAGAGCTATTCAGAATACATTTGAGGCGTGGTAATGATTGTACAGTGTGTGTACAAGGGGGGTCAAAGGTTAAGGTCAGACGCTTCTCCAGTGGCTCAGATCTGGACGTGACCTGGTTAAAAAAAGCAATACGTGAAAAGGGAACAGAGGAAAGTAGAACGCGGCAAAGCCCAATGGTATGTTTTAATAAAAGTACAATTAATTCTGACTTTTAAGTGCTACATAGCTAAAGGGTTCACTATTTTAGGAGCTATGTTATATTTTTATTCCCATATCCAAAAAACGTAACACAAACTGCATATTTAGGCTGTGTTCTTATCTCAAACGGAAAACACAGATAATACAGGAAGGGCTCCAGTATTTTTAAGATCCATACATTGGAATCACTTGGATGATTCTCTGGAATTGCCACTCTTTTCTGAAGTAAAGGTACAATTTAGATATTCACTTGAAAACTGCAACCACATGACATCACAAGGTGGAACAGAAAATTTAGATCTTGGGATATGTGGACAGTTTAATAATGTAGAAATACTAAGTAGGATGTAATGGGATAGATGCTCAGGTTTAAAGGATATTTGTCAATTATCTGCATTATCAAGTATATAAAACTGTACTAATACCTAATACCTACTAATACCACTACTACCTTGCATTTGACCCATGCCTCAGTCACTACGTTTGCATGCACATAAAAAACTGGATAATAACCGGACAATTTTAACATATTTTCCGAGATACATGTTGCAGAGTATTACAGTTTTAATGCGTTTATCTGTTAATCAAAGTTTGCTTTACAGCTTCTTAAAAACATGCAGCACAATATTACGCGCTTTGCTCATTTGGTGATCCTGTGTGTGAGTCTCAACCTCTCACCCAGACATCACGGTCTGGGTGCACAGTCTCGACCTCTCACCCAGACATCACGGTGTTTGAGGCGTAGGGGTTTTTTTCTGTTCTGTTTGCAGGGTTCAGAGTAAAACGGAAACTTAAGTTGAAAATATTGAACTGAGACGAGTAGAGAGACAGGCCAGTAAGGAGAATGAAAAAACAATGGGTGTAAGAATATGAGACAGAAACACGGATGCATCGTACTCAAATTTGCATATTTCAGTATTCATGAATTGTGTATGTTAAAACTGTGGGTCTAAGTTAGTTGGGGGTCTTCTTCTTGAGCCCCATGTATTAATGTGCAGTCAATGATTACGTTGCAAGACCCAGACGTCTGTATTAGAATTGTATGTTGAGGGAATAAACTTTTGGCTTTTAAATGTTTTATACAACACGTTTTATACAACAATGTAAACCTGGTGGACTACAGTTGTAGTTTGATTCTCCTAGATCCCAAAAACCCATCTGGAGAAGCCGGTACTGCATCTAACAGCTCAGTCCGATCACTCTGTAGGCGTTGACTAGGAGAGGCATTCAATTGCACGAGGTAAGAAGCAGCCAGGCAAATATCAGACATGTTTACTCGGTTATTTTACATCCGGCGAGATGATAAACTACAACCTTTCCACCGCAGACAAGCACATTTTTCATTATTTTGGTCTGCTACGTCTGAGCGAAAGCAAAACTTACCGGAGCTTCCATGTATATTTGTGCTGCGGAGATGGAAAGCAAATAACTTGTGAGTAATGCACTTCCTGACATGTCTGAAAATCAAATGCTCAGCGTAGATGAGATGTTGCTGCTCCTGCCGAGTGCGGTTAAACGAAAGGCGTTTTCATTAGCTATTAGAGATGCAAAGTCCCAATGTTAAATGACTAGACGCACCTGAACAGCTCGTAACCCCCATTCACACCTGAGTCTTTGACCTGCATGTAAAGTCCTTGGAGATTATGAGATTAAGTGACATTTTTGCCGCTCGTCAGGAGGATCTTAACAGCCATTATGTTGTTTAATGCAATTTGAGGGCCATAATGCTCAGAGAAGGTGCAGTGACCGTCTTTGTACTTAAAACCCAGATTTCTGCTCTTTTATATAACAATTAGAATGGCTTAGAATAGAAATAATACTAATGATTGATTAATGAAACAAGCATAGACGAAGCCCTTTACCATTTCAGGTATGGTTTTGATGAGAGAACTATTTCAACGCATGCTTGAAAGTTCAAGAGTTTTACATTTGGCACATGTACCTTTTAATCAAGCCTAATGAACAACTTGTGTCTGGAAAAAAACGTTTCATAAGAACGTAACACATATAGAAATAGATATAGATGTAAAAATGTGATGCTTGCTGACAGCCGCTTTTCAACAATAAAACATTTTAGAGCAAAATGCGTCAGTTTGAAATGCAGTTTTGCACCAGAAGTTGTGGATCTTTCTTTATTAAAGGGTTTATATATTGCAATAAATTATACCTGTGAGCTTTTAGTCATGTTAGAAATCATCAAAAACATAAAGAGAGTTGTTTTCTTTCATCAACACACGTTTGAGAAACATTTTATTATTAGTCTGTCTACATCTCCAATCTCAAAATGCTCTTTTCCACCTTATAATGTCATGAAGCAGTAGTTTTCATGTTAAGAGCTACATTTTACCTTTTGTTCTACATCACAAAGTGGAACAGGGTGTTTTACATTCAAGAGACGCACTTAGGGTTTGTGTTAAACATGTGTGAATGAAACAACACAACTCCAGATATAGTTTTGATGAGGAAACATTATAACAGAGATCAGGAAATAGCTTAATATGGGACCTTTAAGCTGTTTTAGATACATTTTTACAGTTTACAATGAACAAAATGTTAAATAAGGCTTAAATCCAGAGGGGACAGGACCTTCTCTGTGGTCGGCCCAAAGCTCTGGAACGTTCTCCCCCTCCATGTCCGAACTGCCCCACAGTCGAGTGTTTTAAGTCTCGTCTTTTATTCTTTGGCTTTTAACACCACGTGAGTTGTGTGGTCCTTTGTGTCTCTATTTATTTATTTATTGGTTTTATCCATTTTATTCTTTTAGTACTGCCCTTTTAATTGTTTTCTGTATTTTATTGTTTTTATTAATTGATTTAATTATGAATTATTATATTATGAAGGTTAGAATAAGTGAGCTGTACTGTACGAATTTTTTTTAGATTGTCCAATAATCAGGAAGTGCATTGTTAGCATACTATATGTTGTCAGCATAACTATGATACTAAAGCTCCACTCTGGTCTCTGAAAGTCGTAAGCTTATGGTAAGACAGGAAGAACTTTGGACCACTAGAAAAAAATGTACATTTCAATAGTTCTGTTTTTTTTATAAGTCAGTAAGAATCAGAAATTTTAAAGATTTTATATCATGCAAAAATGTTGCTACTTTTGATTTTATTATCATTCTTCTATCTATTGATTTTGTTAGTCCATTTTTTTAACATGATTGTGCTGACTTTTTGGAGTTGGATGTTTTCTATGTGCATTTCTTTGGAAACAGTTTGGTTTATAAAATGTGCTATACAAATAAAATTGGATTGGATTGGAAATAATACTCTATATATGTTATAGTTTAAAGCAAAATACCCCAAAATAATATAATATGTCTTCTTGAATGATTTCTGGATGAACTAACCTGGTTTAACTTTACTTTTCCAGCGTCTCCGTGTGAAAGTTGCGCACACGTTTTAATGTGAAGCTAATGACACAGTCTCATTTCTGCAAACATGGACGTGGAATACGAGGAACCCTGCTGTGAGTAAACATACCGAACACATGAGCTAAGACCCGCTTTATGTCAAACGCCTCTCGGTGACAGAGCCGTCCCTTCACAATTAGCCGAAAAAGATGAGAAGAAAGAACATTATTGATAATTTAAGCGGAAAAAGAGAATTAGCCAGCCTTTGAGTCATTGGAATTGACGCGGAAGTAGCTAATCACCCCAAATCCGCCGGCCTCAAAGACAAGAGCGCATACATGACAGGCTAATTAATGTGGATCCACTTGGACTCCGAGTGGAACGAGCTGAGCCTGAGCTATGGGAGGAAATGATGAGGGAATGTTTTACCAAAGAATGTCAAAAAGACCCTTTTTCGTGTGGGAAAAACGTTGGTAATGTAAATGTATTGCCAGTGTGTCTATATTATAATGTTCTTCCTCCTCAAAAACATATCGGAGTTGTGTTTTTGCTTCATTCACACATATTTGAGTGACCCTTTATTATTAGTCTGTCTACGTCTCCAAAGCTCATGTTCTGTTCCACCTTGTGATGTCATGCAGTGGTAATTTTCAAGCTACGGTTTGCCTTTTGTTCAGTAAATATAAGAAAACAGCACAAGCCCTTTAAGTTTGGCAACGCCGTCTGTTTTCCTTCGGGGTTTTTTGGATCAGAAGTTAACTCAGGATGCACCAAACCCCTGAAATAGTCAGTTAAATCCATGTGTCAATCTGTTAAGTCAAAATGGGATTTTTCAGGAGTAAGGGTTAGGTTTAAAGTTAGGAAGTAAGCTGTAAAAAATGGCCACAAACCATTATTTCCTCTGCACGGTGTTATCTATATATCTGTTCTTTTTCTGTTGAAGTTGCTTTATAAATAAACTTAATTTAAACCCACTCGTGCATTGACTTCCAGAACGGTTTTATGGTTTAACAGGGTTTAAAAGGGCATCTGGGTGAAATTAAACAAGCAAATAAGCTTATGATGAGCTATATCCAGTACAGAATAATAAAAAATGTACAACTATTTTAAGTAAACATGCCTCAACAGTCAATATTTCTGTGCACAGTGGTGTAAGTGCATCGAATCCTTTTCAAAAATACCTTGAAAAGTTGTTGTTGTCTAAAGTTCATGGCATCTGTGTGAAAATCCAGCTTCTACTATGACAAATATGTATGAAGATTCGGCTGAAAACTTTTTGGAATGTTACTTTTGCTTTCATGAGACTCCATCGTGTGTGAATTTGTGTTCTTTTTAAACCGCTGTGCTAAGGTTAAATGTTCCTGCAGGGTGGAAATGCATTCAATGATTATAGGATTTCATGTAATTGAGAAAAAAGTCTCACCCCTGTACAGATGCATTGTATAAGTGATGTTTGAGGTTAGAATAAGTGAGCTGCACTGTACAAGTTTTTTTAGATTGTCCAATAATCAGGA